>PISX010035159.1:0-13224 GCA_004024625.1 Mellivora capensis
ATTTTGGGATATGCAAACTCAAGGAGCTTATAGGCAAGCAGTTCCAAGTTTCTAAATTAGGCCTTATGGTTCAGGATGTAGTTGATATATGTGCTCAATGCTAGGAAGTTAATGTGGGAAGAAGTAAAATGGGAAGAGGGAAAAGAGAAAGAGGGAAGGAACCAGAAGTTTATTGGGAAATAGATTTTACGGAAATGAAACCCGGAAGATATGGGCACAAGTATATTTTAGTTTTTGCAGATACCTTTTCAGGCTGGGTAGCGGTCTTTTCCACCAAACATGAGACAGCAGGGGTGGTAGCCAAGAAGCTATTAGAAGAAATAATTCCTAGGTTTGGGCTGCCTCTCGTGATCGGGTCAGACAATGGCCCTGCATTTGTGAGTTAAATCTCACAGGCATTGGCCAAATCCATGGGCACTAATTAGAAATTACAATGTGCCTACCGGTCTCAGAGTTCCGGAAAAGTCGAGAGAATGAACTGGACTCTTAAATAGACCTTGACAAAGCTAATTCTGGAGCCTGGCGGTGGGTGGGTGGATCTCCTTCCTTTCGCCCTCCTCAGGGCACAATGTACACTCTATGTAAACAAGGTGACCCCATTGGAAATAATGTTCGGGAGACACCCCCACTCTGTCCTAGGCTACAAGAGGTTGCCCTAGCAGAAATGACTGATCAGTCTGTACTCCAGACATGGCAGCCATTATAGTCTGTCTTAAAAAGAGCCCACACGGGGATCTAAACTTCCCACACTGGGACAGAGACGTAGGTAGAATCACATCCTTAACAGCTAGGGGACATGGTTTGGATAAGCCTCCACCAAATGGGAAATTTGGAGTCTTGCTTGGCCAACCACCTTACACTCGCCCTTCTTTCATATCCTGCGGAGCTCCCCTCATGGTCTGGAGATCAGGCATCCATACCCTCAACCTGTAAAATGAGCCACGTTTGTGTTTTCAGATTTCTGTCCCCATAGCCTAGGGCCTCCATACACTCCAGGCTGGGGCCTATGGAGCTGCACTGCCAGATGGTGCCTGCCCTCTGGAAGGACACTCGGCCCTTTCCATCGTCCACAACCCTACACATTAGAAGAAACCTACAAGACCCCGAGGCCATCCAAATGGCATAGTCCACGCTGGACAAAAAGCCATTTCTAACACAATCTGAGCAGCTACCTCCACTTAGACACGCTGACAGATGTCCCCAGAGACAGAAGATTGAAGCAGACAGGCCCTTATGCCCTAATCTGAACATTAGCTTCGGGTTTCAGGCCTCTCTCCTCAGAGGCTTGGTCTCAAAACCAGCATAAGGGGTCTTCCTGAGGCAAAAAGAAGAGCACCTCTCATCTCTGCATGGGAACATTGCTTTGGGCAGCTGGGCAGAACCCTCCAGTGAGGAGAATCCTGCAGGGCGCCTGGGCCACCGCCACATTCCAGGGTCTCCATAGGCATGAACCTGCATTATGACCCATCAGCTTGAGAGTCCATTTCAACTCAGCCCCCTGGGGAGGTCGCCCCAGAGCCAGCCAATGGAATCTGCCTTGTCCCTAGGAGCCAATGGGAATGTGAGGTGGGGTCTCCAGGCAGCCATCCTTAGAGCCGTGCTCTCGAACATTTCCTTGTGGGGCCGCCGTGAGCCATCCAACAGGACTCGACTGTCCCACAGAAGGAGACCTTGCAGTTTGTAGCAGCTCACAAGCCCCAGAGTGTTAAAACTTCCAGGGCATCATGGGGCCACCATTCCATTCACGAGCCATTATGGTTGCCAATTCCAGGCTGAGCCAACGTCTGATACTCACCCTTATTTCAGAGGCTGGAGATATCGATTCACACTCGGCAGAAGGTGCCTGCCATGCCCGCAGTTCAAAACCTCACTCTACCTTGGGTTTTCAGACTTCCATCCTCACATGACTAGCCCAGAATCCCTTCCCATTAGGAATTCGGGAGCCAAAATGGCACACACTGCCTGCACACCAGCAGAAAAAAGTGCCCTATGGGGCTGCCAAAGTACCCCAAATGAGGACCCACATGCACGGACCTCGACCGTATCCCAATTTACTAGGCTGCCCTGTGCACTAATACTCCGTCTGACACAGCCTGACCCCAGACCTCCCGTCAGACACCCAGAGAGCTGGGCGCCTATGCAGCAGATCTGACCCGCCATGGCCTTCTGCCCTCATCTCGTCCAAACCTGGGTTTTTAGTCCTCTCTCCCAAGACTTTATCTCAAATCCCTGCATAGTGGGGAACGTGATGCCCAAAACAGAACTCCTCTTTCCCCATGGCATGAAAGCTGGCTGTTGGCATGGTGGACAAGTCAAACCCTCAAAGAAGGAGAAACCTGCCGGGGCCCTGAAGCCACGCACATGCTTGAGGGCAGGCATGGGCAGCAACACACATTGTGATCCTCAGCCTGAACCCATGTTCAACGGAGGCCTCTTGGGAGCTGGACCAAGAGCCCGCCTATCAGGTTTGCCATGTCCCTGTGCCCCAATCCTAACCAAATTTGGGGTTTTCCGGTCGCCAGAACCTGGGGTGCTGCTCAGGAATACATCATTTGGAGGGAACCCTGACACAGAAAACAGGACTCCTCCCTTCTCACGCAATGACCCCAGGGGATTAGGACCCGGGACACATCCCTGGGGAGGGAGAATCGTCCGTGGCCCTTGAGACCAGCTCTCCATTACTTGGCCATCCTTGACCCACAATCCAGAGACAAACTCCTGGCCTACCGCATCACACTCGCCCTTCTTTCATATCCCGAGTAGTTCCCCTCATGGTGTGTAGATCAGATTGGCCGTACCATCGGCCCAAAACATAAGCCCCATTTGTGTTTTCAGATTTGTGTCCCCACAGCCTTGGTCCCCACACCCTCAAGGCTGTTGCCTCTGGAGCAGCAGTGCCGGATGGTGCCTGCCCTCTGGATGGACACTCAGCCTTTTCCATCAGCCACAACCCTACACATTAGGAGAAACCTACAAGGCCCCCGAGGCCATCCCAATGGCATATTCCTCCCTGGACTAAAAGGCATTTCTGACACAACGTGAACAACTACCTCTACTCAGACACACTGAAAAATGTCCCTAGATACAGAAGATTGAAGTGGACAGGCCCCTAGGCCCTAATCTGAATGCTAGCTTCGGGTTGCAGGCCTCTCTCCTCAGAGGTCTGTCTTGAAAAATAGTACACGTGCTCCTCCTGAGGCACAAAACAGAGCACCTGTCGTCGTTCCAAGGGAACATTGCTATGGGCAGCTGGGTAAATCCGTCTGGTGAGGAGAATCCTGCAGGGCGCCTGTGCAACCGCCACATTCCAGCGTCTCCATGGACACGAACCCGCATTATGACCCATCAGCTTGAGGGTCCATTTCAACTCAGCCCCGGGGGAGGTTGCCCCAGAGCCAGCAGATTGAATCTGCCTTGTCCCGAGGAGCCAAGGGAATGCGAGGTGGAGTCACGAGGCACCCATCCTTAGAGCCGTGATCTCAAATCGTTCCGTGTGGGGCCACTGTGAGCCATCCACAGGACTCGCCTGTCCCGCAGAAGGAAACCTTGTGGTTTGGAGCAGCTCACAAGCCCCAGAGTGGGAAAACCTCCCAGGCCTCATGAGGCCACTGTTCCATTCAGGATCCATCATGCTCGCCAACTCCAGGCTGAACCAACGTCAGATACTCGCCCTTATTTCAGAGGCTGGAGATCTTGATTCAGCCTCGCCAGAGGAGCCTGCTGTGACCTCTGCCCTAAACCTCACCCTAGCTTGGGTTTTCGGACTTCCATCCTCACACTCCTGGCCCAGAAGCCCTCCCCGTGGGGGATTGGGAGCCAAAATGCAGCACTCAGCCTGCACACCAGCAGAAAAAGTTGCCCTATTGGACGGCCCACGTTCCCTAAATGAGGATCAACGTGCACGGACCTCGACCGTACCCCTATTTAATAGGCTGCCCTGTGCACTAATGCTCCGTCTGACACGGCCTGAGCCCAGACCACCCGTCAGACACCCAGGCAGCTGGGTGCATAGGCAGCAGATCTGAGCCACCATGGCCTTCTGCCCTCATCTCCTCCTAACCTGGGTTTTTAGGTCTCTGTCCCGAGACCTTATCTCAAATCCCCGCATAGGGGGGAACCTGATGCCCCAAACAGAACCCCTCCTTCCCCGTGGCAAGAAACCTGGCTGTTGGCATGGGGGTCAAAATCAAAACCTCAGGGAAGGAGACACCTGCCTGGCCCCTGAGGCCACTCCCATGCTTGAGGGCTGGCATGGGCACCAACACGCCTTGTGACCCTCAGCCTGAGCCCCGTGTTCAAAGGAGGCTTCTCAGGAGCTGGCCCAAGAGCCCGCCTATCCGGCTTGCCATGCCCTTGGGCCCCAATCCTAATAAAAGGTGTGCTTTTCCAGTCACCAGAACCTGGGGCACTGCTCAGGAATCTCTCTTTTGGAGAGACCACTGACACAGAAAACAGGACTCCTCCCTTCTCACGCAATGACCCCAGATGTTTGGGAGCCGGGACACATCCCCAAAGAGGGAGAATCATCCGTGGTCCTTGAGGCCACCTCTCCATTCCTCGGCCATCCTTGACCCAAATTCCAGAGAAAAACGCCTGGCCTACCGCCTCACACTCGCCCTTCTTTCATATCCCGAGGAGATTCCCTCACAGTCTGTAGATCAGGCCGGCCATACCCTCGTCCCGAAACCTAAGCCCTGTTTGTGTTTCCAGATTTGTGTCCCCACAGCCTTGGCATCCACACTCTCCAGGCTGGGGCCTTTGGAGCCATACCGCCGAATGGTGCCTGCTCTCTGGAAGGACACTCGGCCCTTTCCATTGGCCACAACCCTACACATTAGGAGAAACCTACAAGGCCCCCACGGCCATCCCAATGGCGTAGTCCACCCTGGACAAAAAGGCATTTCTGACACAACCTGTGCAACTACCTCCACACAGACACGTTGACAAATCTCTCCAGAGACCAAAGATTGAAGTGGACAGGCCTCTAGGCCCTAATCTGTGTTAGGGTCCGTGATCAAAGGAACGAGACTGATGCAAAGCAAAAGTCCAGCAAAGCTTTATTTCGCGCCAAGAATCGAAAATCAAACTGACCAGTCGGGGCCGTCTCTTACAGAGTTGATGATGACAACCCCAACAAGGCCACCTCCAAGAAGGCTGCACCCCAGATGAGGCCACTATGGATGAGGCCGCTCCCCGGAATGACACCGCTCCGACCAGGCCGCTCAGGACAAGTGTTGCGGTTCTGCGGCTCGGGGCGGCGAGGCCGCTCGTGGTTGTGCCACTCCCAGCAGCGAGGCTGCTGGAATCAAGGCTGTTTGTGGTGGAGCCGCTGCCGATGACTATGATGACCAGGACGACCATGATGCTCCCGACGACCATGACGATGCTGCTCCCGATGACTCTTACCCCAACGACCTGCCTAACGGCTATGCTAACAGCTATCCCAACGGCTATTTTAACAGATATCCTAATGGCTATTCCTAACGGCTATCCTAACAGCTATCCCAATGGCTATTCTAATGGATATCCTAACGGCTATTCCAACGGCTATTCTAAGGGCTATCCTAACAGCTATCCTAATGGCTATTCTAATGGCTATCCTAATGTCTATTCCAACAGCTATTCTAATGGCTATTCTAATGCCTATCCTAATGGCTATTCTAACGGCTATCCTAACAGCTATCCCAACTGCTATTCTAATGGCTATCCTAACGCTATTCCAACAGCTATTCTAATGGCTATCCTAACGGCTCTTCCAACGGCTCTTCCAATGGCTATTCTAATGGCTATCTTAATGGCTATTCTATGGCTATCCTAACGGCTATCCTAACAGCTATCCTAACAGCTACTCCTCCTACTACTCTCCCCCCTCCCAGCCTCACAGACTAACCTTTATAGAGGTGGTTGAGCCCCGCCCACACACATGTGGACAATGAGATTTCAACTCACCATAGTAAATATATGCACACCCCACTGATTGGATGTCTCCATCCGGTTGGCCTGCCCCTGTATCCAGGGTTTGTAAGTAAGTTCCTCCGGGAGGGGCAGGGTCAACCCAAGCCCACAACCAAACAGCTCCCTCTGGACAACCAAGCCCCTACATTCCCCCCTTCTCTTTGGAAATTAGTCAACTCCTTGACTTTACAGCCATTTCTATGTTCTCCTGTTGTAAGGGGTTATATTGAGCATGTAAGACTAACATTTTTATCGCTCTAATTTTCTTTGGTACAAATGACATTAGGGCGTTTATAATACAGGGACCAAAAAAAGTTACAGTAATGCACAGTCGGCTGATGAGTTAGCCATTCAATGCTTTGTATAACGTTTTCCACTTTTCCTAATTCCATTCATCTATTTTCCCACCTATATTTTACATAAACAGGTAACAATAGTTGCATCAATACACAACCAGGTAACAATAGGAGCAACAATAGACCCATAGTCTTTTGAGTCTTAGCTTTAGTGCACGGTCAGCGGGGTCCGCCGGCTGTGGCTTCCATCTCTGCGGTGAGTCCTCATCCTCGGCTAGTTTGACTTGACCCACGTGAATCCAGGCCCTAATTCCCTCTACTTTTATTGCCATGGGGGTGGTCCAGAGGACAGTAAATGGTCCCTCCCAGCAAAAATTAAAATATCCCATTTGGTGGTGGCTTATCCAAACCAAGTCCCCTGGTTGGTAAGGATGTGATTCCACCTCCATCTCCGTCTCAGTGTGGGAAGTTTGGATCCCTGTGTGGGCTCTTTTTAAGGCAGACTCTAATGCTTGCCATGACTGGAGTACAGACTGATCAGTCATTTCTGTTGGGCAACCTCGTATAGCCGAGTATAGAGCAGGGGGAGTGTGTCTCCCGAACATTATTTCAAATGGGGTCACATTCTTTAAATAGGGTGTACATTGTGCCCTGAGGAGGGTGAAAGGAAGAAGATCCACCCATCCACCTCCAGTCTCCAGAATAAATTTTGTCAAGGTATCTTTAAGAGTCCAGTTCATTCTCTCTACTTGCCTGGAAATCTGGGGCTGGTAGGCACAGTGTAGTTTCCAATTAGTGCCCACGGCCTTGGCCAATGCCTGTGAGACTGAACTCACAAGTGCAGGCCCATTGTCTGACCCAATCGTGAGAGGCAGACCAAACCTAGGAATTATTTCTCCTAGTAGCTTTTTGGCTACCACTCCTGCCGTCTCATGTTTGGTGGAAAAAGCCTCTACCCAGCCTGAAAATGTATCTACAAAAACTAACATATACTTGTGCCCATATTTTCCAGGTTTCATTTCTGTAAAATTTATTTCCCAGTGAACTCCTGGTTCCTTACCTCTTTCTCATTTCCTCCTTCCCATTTTAGTTCTTCCCACATTAACTGCCTGCCATTGAGCACATCTATCAACTACATCCTGAACCATACGCCCTAATTTAGAAACCTGGAACGGCTTGCCTATAAGCTCCTTGAGTGCGTATGCCCAAATGAGTATCCTGATGTATCTGGTCTACTAACTTCTTACCTGGTCTTCGAGGAAGAATTATTTTTCCTGCTTTAGTCTTAGCCCAATCCCCTTCATAATCCAATTTAACCCTTTTCTGTAAATACTTTAAATCTTCTTCTGAATAGTTCAGTATTTCTGGTAGGGCTGGAGCCGGGAGTGTAACTAGATCTTGTACTGTTTCTCGAGCTGCTTGCTTTGCGGCTTGATCTGCTAATTCGTTTCCTTTTGAAATCAGATCAGTCCCCTTTTGGTGTCCCGGTCAATGCATAACGGCCACCTCTTTTGGGTCCCAAATAGCCTGGAGGAGAGCCAATATTTCTCCTCTGGTTTTGATTCCCTTTCCTTCTGCTGTTAATAGGCCCCTTTCTTTATAAATAGCCCCATGTATATGGAGAGTAGCAAAGGCATACCTGCTGCCTGTATAGATGTTGGCGGTTTTACCTTTGGCCATCTGCAGTGCCTTGTGAGTGCAATCAGTTCTGCTTTTTGTGCCAATGTTCTGTGTGGCAGGGCTGCTGTCCAGAGTTCCTGCTCAGGAGAAAACACTGCAGCCCCCGCATACCTCTTTCCATCGACCATATAGCTACTCCGATCTGTGAACAGAGTCATCTAGGCATCCAGGAGGGGAATGTCTCTGAGATCCGGCCTTATTCCTGCGACTTGGGTTAGGACCTCTACACAGTCGTGTGGGTGGTTATCCAGCTCCTCTGGCAGCAGCGTGGCTGGATTTAGCACTGCCAGGGGTCAGAAGGACACTCTTGGTTCATTGAGGAGGAGGGCCTGATACCCCGTCACTTGGGCGTTTATCATCAATCAGTCTGGTGGAGTCCAGAGAAGGCCCTCGATAGAGTGTGTGGTGTTTATGATGAGATTTTGAGACAAAGTCAATTTACTTGCATCCTTGACCAGGAGGGCTGTGGCAGCAATTATGCAGAGGCAACGGGGGAGCCCAGCTGCTACTGGATCTAGTTTCTTGCTAATATAGGCTACTGGCCTTTGCCAAGGCCCCAGAGTCTGAGTTAAAACTCCTTTGGCCACCCCTGCTTTTTCATCCACAAACAAGTGGAAGGGCTTGGTACCATCTCTAATGGCCAATGCTGGGGCACTCAGTAAGGGTGTTTGTATTTCCCAAAATGCTCCTTCAGCGTCAGCTGTCCACTCTATTATAGTGAGCCCTCCTTTTCCCAGTTCGTAGAAAGGTTGGGCAATCTCCGCAAACCGCGGTATCCATAGACTATGGTAGCTCACCCTCCCAAGAATCTCTCTCAATTGTCAGGATGTGGGGGGGGGGAAGGGATATCGGGTGATGACCTGTTTCCTAGACTCAGACAGTGAACGCACTCCCTCGTGGAGATCAAAGCCTAGATAAGTGGCATGGCTCTGACAGAGCTGTGCTTTCTTTGCTGACACCCGATACCCTTTTTCCTGCAGAGGCTGTAAGAGAGCTCTTGTCCCTTGCAAACATGACTCATAGTCCTCAGCGACTACTAGCAAGTCATCAATATACTGTAACAGAGTGACTCCTAGGTTGGAGGTTCTGTACTCATGCAAATCCTAGTGTAGGGCCTTGTCAAAAATGGTGGGTGAATTTTTGAATCCTTGGGGAAGTCTTGTCCAGGTGAGCTGGCCTTGGAACAGTTCCTGTGGGTCGGACCACTCAAAAGCAAAAAGGGGCTGAGATTTCCTTGCTAAGGATATGCAGAAAAAATGCATCCTTGAGATCTAAGATGGTATACACAGTTCTTTTGGGGCCCAGGAAGGAGAGTAGGGTATAGGGGTTAGGCACCTTTGGGTGGATATCTTCAACCCCTTTATTAACTTCCCACAAGGCCTAAACGGGTTGGTACTCCACAGTCTTGGCCTTTTTGACGGGCAGCAAAGGTGTGTAACGTGGAGATTTGCAAGGAACTAGGATCCCGTCTCCTCAGAGGCAGTTAATGTGTTTTCTGATACCTTCCTTTGCTTCCCAGGGAAGGGGGTACTGCTGAACTTGAACAGCCATAGCCATCACCTTTAATTGTACCACCACTGGAGGTTGTCCCCTGGCCAAGCCATGGGGCTTCCCTTCTGCCCAGACCTCGGGAAACTCGACCTGTAGGATTTGGAAAAGCTCCCCCCCTTTGTCTCCTCTGGTTTTGAGACTGGCTCGTAAAGGAGGTATTCATCTGCTGCTGCCATAAGCACCTGTACAGTGGGTTGTCTCAAGGTTACAGTCATGTCTCCTTCCGAGAACTGAATGCCAGCTCTTAACTTGTGGAGGAGATCTCTTCCCATCAAGTTATATGAGCATTAGAGAGGACCAAAAATCAATGTTTAACTACTCCCGAGGCCAAATTTAAAGTCCTTTCTGTTGTCCATTTATGTCTCTCTGTGCCATTGCTCCTTGTACCCAGACTTCCTCTCCAGATAGTTTTCCCATAGGTTTAAATAATGATGAAAACTGGGCTCCCGTGTCCACCAAAAAAATCAACTGATTTCCCCTTCACTTTAATTTTTACTCTGGTGGCCAGCATTGCCATCTTCCTTTGGGGGCATTCCTTGGCCCAATGTCCTTTTTCCTTACAGTAAATGCACTGATCTGAATCTAAGTCTTCCCGCCTGCCTTCTCTGTGCTTAGGTTTTTCCTTCCATTTATCATTCCCTACCTGCCTCATGTAATGCCAAAACCTTAACCAGCTATTTGTCTGTTTTTCATCTTCCTGTACATCCCTGTTTTTAAACACCTTTTCTGCTATTTCTACGAACTCAGATTCTTCCCTTCAAATCCTTCAATTTTCTGAAGTTTCCTCCCTATATCTGGGGCTGACTGACTGGCAAAAGCAAGATTCACTGCCCTCTGATTTTCGGGTGCCTCAGAGTCAATCGGGATATACATTTTATAGGCTTCAATAAGCCTTTCTAGGAAAGCTCTTGGAGACTCATTCTTACCTTGAGTCACCGTGCTAATTCTGGTTTAGTCCGAGTGCAGCTTTTACTTCTGGAAATTCTTACCCGTTTCAGTTCCAGGATTTTAACACATCAAAGACCTGTATTAGTTCTGAATGTCTCCCATATGAATTTCCTTTAGGGCAGAATTCATCATACAAGAGAACCAAAACAACTACAAATGACAAAAACTCAGAATAGACATGGCTAAATAACAAGTGATGACCGTATTCAAAACATTAAAACTTTAGGAAATATATAGAACCCCCAGAGCAGTTACAGCATTTACCCAAATGTAACCCAAGGTTTATCATTGATTTAGCAGTACCTCCTAAGTAACTTAGCATATCAAGGAAAAGCCTTATGAGTCAGAGATATCTCATTTACAATTCTGGGTGGGCAAAGAGAAAATCATTTGCATTTTCTTAGAAACATCTCAGTCTCTAGTGAAGACTAAATAATAACAAATTGTGGACTATTGCAACAGCAGTTAAGCACAAAACATGTTTACCAACAGATTTCAAAAGCACAAACCCCGTTCCAGCAACCAGTGCCCTAGCATATCATCCCATTTGTCATCCAAGCAAAACTTCAAAGCTTCAGATTACCAAAGACTCTGAAAACCACTTTAACAATTACCCATTAAAATCCTAAGGCAGACAATTAACTAACCATCAGTTCAGTAATCCCTCTGCTAACAGATTTCACATTCCACCTGGGCCCATTACACTTCAAGATGCCATGCTCTCCGCCAGCAAGGGGGAGGGGCTAGGCAGTCCACGTCAGGCCAGAGAAGGCAAGGAACTCTCCAAAACAAAGGGAGTTTCGGCAGCTGCTTGGGAATATTCCTTAAAGTCTCTGTCCCGTGTTAGACTAACCCCAGTTGGCTCCAGTTATAGCCCTTAACACACGAAATGAGTGAGGGGGAAGACCCACATCTATTATGATGAACAGAGAGATGGAAGTCAGAGTCCCCTTACTCTCTGCTTGCCCCATTCCTTCAAACACTGCAACGCAACAGACAACAAAAAGAGAACACAAAGACGACCACAGACCCAGCGGTTCTTGCCCAGAATCTGCCACTGGTGGGGATTTTCTCAGTCCCCAGTGACCATCTAGGGGACACAAAGCCCCATCCCAGCCACCCAGGGGGACTCGAACAACCCTGGCTGCCCCCTGACTGCCCGGGGGACTCAAAACCCTCGGCGGGCCCCTGACCACCCAGGGGGACTTGAACTCCCTGAAGATCCCCTGACCATCTAGGGGGACTCGAACCCCCGGTGGCCACCTGGGCCACTCAAGCCCCGGTGACCGCCTAGGGGGACTCAAACCCCCTGACTGCCCAAGAGTACTCAAACACACTGACCATCTAGGGGGACTTGAACCCCATGACCGCCCAGGGGGACTCAAACCCCCTTTCAATCTACCAGCAGAGGGATGGGGCGTCCCCGCATCCACTCCAGCCCTGGGGAGCATGGCCGCATCCAGTTTCTCCCTGGTGGCCTATACCCTGAAGCTCCACAACCAGACAGACAGACAAGATCCCAATACCTCCAGAGGCTTTTCTCAGAAATTCCGATGCTGTCTCAGTTCTCACCGTTTGATCCCGGACGAGCCCCCAGTTCTAGGGACCGTGATCAAAGGAATGAGACTGGTGCAAAGCGAAAGTCAAACAAAGCTTTATTTCGCGCCAAGCATCGAAAATAAAACTGACCAGTCGGGGCCATCTCTTACGAAGAGGCGATGATGACGACCCCAACAAGGCCGCTCCCAAGAAGTCTGCTCCCAAGACAAGGCCGCTCTGGACAAGGCCGCTCCCCGGAATGACACCGCTCCTACAAGGCCACTCCAGACTAGTGCCATGGTGCCACAGCTCGGGGCGGCGAGGCCGCTCGCAGCGGTGCCACTCCCAGCGGCGAGGCTGCTGGCAGCAAAGCTGTTTGTGGCGATGCCGCTGCCGACAACTACGACGACCAGGACGACCCACGGCTATTCAATGGCTCCCGACAATGCTGCTCCCGATGACTATTACTCCGATGACTACCCTAACGGCTATCCTAACAGCTATCCAAACGGCTATTCTAATGGCTATCCTAATGGCTATTCTAATGGCTATCCTAATGGCTATTCCAACGGCTATTCTAACGGCTATCCTAACGGCTATCCTAACAGCTATCCTAACAGCTATCCCAACGGCTATTCTAATGGCTATCTTAACGGCTATTCCAAAGGCTATTCAAACAGTTATTCTAATGGCTATCCTAATGGCTATTGTAACAGCTATCCTAACTGCTATCCTAACAGCTATCCTAACAGCTATTCCTAACGGCTATCCTAACGGCTATGCTAACGGCTGTCCTAACGGCTAACCTAAAGGCTATCCTAACAGCTATCCCAATGTCTATTCTAATGGCTATCATAATGGCTATTCCCATGGCTATTCAATGGCTATCCTAATGGCTATCCTAAATACTATTCTAATGGCTATCCTAACGGCTATCCTAACAGCTATCCTAACAGCTACTCCTCCTACTATTCTCCCCCCTCCCAGCCTCACAGACTAGCCTTTAGAGAGGTGGTTGAGCCCCACCCACACACATGTGGACAATGAGATTTCAAGTCACCATAGTAAATATATGCACACCCCACTGATTGAATGTCTCCATCCGGTTGGCCTGCCCCTGTATCCAGGGTTTGTAAGTAAGTTCCTCAGGGAGGGGCAGGGTCAACCCAAGCCCACAACCAAATAGCTCCCTCTGGCCAACCAAGCCCCTACAATCTGAACACTAGCTTCAGGTTGCAGGCCTCTCTCCTCAGTG
>PISX010035160.1:0-13234 GCA_004024625.1 Mellivora capensis
CTGGGCAGCCTGTTATGGAAGAAAGCATTTTGTTAGGAATAGGGCCAAAGTCCTGCCATTAGAATCATATACAGTGATTATAGAGAAGCAGATAGTCTGTATTTCTAAAATATCTGCTGTTTTATAGGCTAATCTATGAATCTTAATAGGATCTAGAAAGACAAGTGTGACATTTCAGCCATGCAGAGATATGAAAGTTTGTATTTTGCCTGAGGCAAGAGTTAAATATCTTTCATATAAAACCATTGTATGGAATTGGTATTTATATGTTTGGGAAATTTACTTCAGCCAACAGTTTGAAACAATGCATTTCATGAGCACTTTCTGCTTTTTCTCAGGTCCCATTCGATATCTCGCTGCCATCTATATTCAATCTTGAGAGACTTTTTGACCTTGCGAATGGTTGTATTATATCAGGAGGAAGGCTTTTCAACTGGATGGTGTCCATCATTCCCTAATGTTCTTTACATAACTAACCTTATAAAGGATTTAACTGATGCTGTTTTTCTTGGTTTGAATACTTTTTGGTCTTCTTATAACAAGCAAAATAAAATGGTTTGTTACATGAGCTAAATTTCCTCAAAAATTATAGTTTTGAGTGATGTCTTAAATTGTATCTGAATTAAATGACAATGCTGCAGCTTATTAAAACCGTCCTACAGAACTATTCATAGAAATATGTGTGTGTCCCGTGAAACTATTCCCATGTTTATATAGCTCACATGTAGGTTGTCTTTAGATGTGTCCATGGAACGAGATTGGAGTAAAACCATGGTTCTCAACTGGGCCCAATTTTGCCCCCAGGGAATATGAAACAACTGGAGAACTTTTGATAGCTGTAAGTGGGAGGACGGTGCTACTGGCCTCCAGTAGGAAACTATGCTGCAATGAAAGAGAAAGAGAAAATAACAAAATATTTCCCATTGAATTCAGAAAATGAAATTGCCTGATGACTATATCTGAAATGAAGTTTGGGTCTTGCAGAGAAGCCGTTAGGATAGTGACGGCTCTTATGCAGTGAGGGCTTCCAGATCCTTTGGCCAGAGAATGTAGTTTATAAATTTGTGGGAGAGAGAATGCTTTCAAGGGTTTTATGTTTCTCATGGGGAATGTTTAACTTATGGAAAGTTTAGCCACCAAGGGCAAAAAAGTACAGCAAATTACCTACGCATTTAATATTGGTGTGGAAACATAGCATCACTGGTAACAAAGGCCTTTCACGTCAACTTGATATTAATTTCCAAGGAGTGTATATACATGCCTTCCATTAGTAAGTTTTTACTAACTGGGTGCTTTTCATTTTTCTTTATTTTAAATAGTGGATATAAAGGCATGTACTGTTTTATGGAACCCTAGAATAATGCCTGGCACATAGTAGAGGTCTATAACACTTCTTGGATGGATGGATGGATGGATGGATGGATGGATGGATGGATGTGACGTGACCAGGCAAGATGGCACTATGGGGGTATAAAGGGAGGGGAAGGGAAGGTATCACCACCACATTCACTATCACTACCAATACCATTACTGCCTTACCCTTCTGGAGCATTTACCATGCCAGACACTATATTATTATATACCTCACATGCATCGTCTCCTTCTGTCCTCACAAGAATTAAGACCATGATCCACATAGAATGACTGAAACAGAAACAAAAGCATAAGGCAATTAAATAATTTGCCTAATAATCGCAGTTAGAGGTAGAACCAAGATTTAAATCTAGTTCTGTCTGACTGGAGAATTTGAATTCTTCATTGCTACCTTGGTTTCCCCAGCTGTTGCACCCACCCCACTGCTCTGGGAAATTTGAAAGTCAAGGAAAAGGAAGACATAGCTGAGCCTCAAGCTAAAATTGGAACATCTAGTGTCTGCTGTAGGAGCAGATTTTTTTAAATGACTTGCAGACCTGAGTGGATGCCCCCAAGAAAACAGGGCAGCAATAGTGGGGGTGCAGTCCCCACTGTTATCCATGCCAGTGCACTTTTTCCTCTGGGGCTGGGAGATCCCGTCTAACTATCGCAGATAATATTACAGCACATTTTTACTTCTCCACTTTTGGTCACTTACAGGTGCTGTTACTCTTAGGCATTGTTTTGACTGAGAGAAACACTGCCTAGAACTCACCACACCCTGCAGACACATTTGCCCCATTTTAAGCCATGATTCCAGAAATTTCCCCATCTCTTCTAAGATAAGAACACTCACTAGTTAACGCTGAAACTTTCTGTCCAAGGCAGTGAGGGAACGGTGAGCAAAGGGGCTGAAGTACAAACAAAAAGAAAATTCAAACCTACCAGGATGAAAGATGTGTTTATTTCCAGAAACGTCTTTCAGGTTTTTGTTTTTTTTTTTTAAACCAAATTACACAATTTGCAGCTGCTTATTTTTTCATGTAATATACAGTATCTGCAAATGCTTTACAGCAGACACCTGCAATGTTTTCTATTTTAATTATAACAGAGAATGACAGGATGCAATCCAAAAGGGGAAAAAGAAGGGAAGCAAAAAGAGAGGGGAGGGAAGCAGGCAGCAAGAGAATAGGAGCCAGTGGCAGCAGCTAAGTGATGGGTAATAAAACCCCCGAGCTTCCCATATCTTTCTCCATATCAATCTCAAGGAAATTGCTTTAGAAATTGACCACCTGCCCGCTATTCAGAGGTTTACACACCGTAATCTCGGTTCACTTCACGTGCGGGCGCTTTACATATTCCCCGCCCCAGCTGACTTGCTCTCCATCATTGAAATGCAGGGGGGAAATGGCATATTTCTGGAGAGTACTAGAAACTTGGTTTCTGTCTTTAGCATGCATTGCTCTTCCTTCTCCTTCTGCGCATTATAGGGATCTCTCCATCCTAATTCAAATGGCAGAGCGTCGAGCTCCCCGAACTCCTTGGGCACTGGCTGGCGCGCTGCTCATTCGGCTTTTAATACCACCCTTCAGCGCAGAGGCTTGCGTTGTTGTATTTTCACAGTGCAGGCTTAAAACCTAACTCAAGGATGTTTTAAGTGTGTGAGTCCGCCCTACAATCCTTTGGCTTTCATTTAGCTTGAGACCAGATACTTCATTGTTTGTTAAGGTATCTTGGAATGCACAAGGTGTCCGTAAAGCCAGGAAACCTAGGAGAAATATATATAATGTCATCAAGGCTAACTTCAATCTATGGAAATATAAATTTTAATAATTTAATATTATCTGTGTGCACAGGATTGGACAAGCCCGTAGCTGTGGATTGGGGGAGAAAACAGTGAACCAGGAAGCCTGCTGTTGAAGCACAGCACCTTTTCTCATTCTCCCATACTTGAAATGTTTGTGGTATATCCCCCAAGGAAGCTTTGCCCATGTGCCCAAGGAAACTTTTGCAAAAATCTTCACTGATGCATTTGATTACAATAGCAAAAAAACAAACCCCCCAAAAGACACACACACACACACACACACACACAAACCTATCTAATATCCCTCAAATGGAGACTAGATAAAATAAATGATTGTGGGGCACCTGGGTGGCTCAGTGGGTTAGGCCTCTGCCTTCAGCTTGGGTCATGGTCTCAGGGTCCTGGGATTGAGCCCCGCATTGGGCCCTCTGCTCGGCAGGGAGCCTGCTTCCCCCCTCTCTCTTTGCCTGCCTCTCTGCCTACTTGTGATCTCTGTCTGTCAAATAAATAAAATATTTTTAAAAAATAAATGATCATGTTGTCATGCAGTAGAAAAGTACACAGAAATTAGAAATGAATGTGTAACAGACTACACCAGGATAATTGTAAATGAATTAAAGAGACATATTTATCTGGATATGCTTCAAAGGTAAGCTGAGTAAAAGAAAAGTGAAGTGTTGCAGAAAACATACGAAGACACCATTTATATAAAAGTTACTAGAACAGGGGAAATGACTTAATATAGAGTACTTATGGGTGTGTACGTATATACTAAAAATATTTTTCAATGCAGGTTCATGGGCAAGCCCAAGTTCAGGCTTGGAGTCATCTCTTGGATGAAGGAGGGGGAATGAGATCTAACAAGAAGGCCTAAGAAGTTTCATTTTACTTGTAAAATTATCTTTTTTAAGCTGAGGGGTTTGTTTTATTGGTCTCTATTTTTTGCATATGCGAGATAGTTTGTAAGTTAAAAGCAAGTACATCATATACCATCTTCATCTTGTTGGCTGCCTGCTTCGTGTGGTTATTGGCTCACCTATCGGTAAGTAACTATGCATGTGAGCTGTGACTCTGGTCTCATTATACAGCTGTAGTTCACATCTGGTTCCATTATTTGGGGCTTTAAAAAACAAAAATAATTTTGAAACTAATGTCAAATTATACATGTGCTTGATTTTGGAAAACTCAATCTATGAAAATATTCATTTTTAATGTAAGATAGTAGAGCCTCAATATATGTTTAATTAAATTGAGGCAGATCCCCTGTGCAATGCCTGCCAATGTAAGTTCCCTAGTTATACTTTAAATTGTTTGATTTTCTAAAATTAGATATACGCAGAACTTTTTTTTTAAGATTTTATTTATTCGATATATGCAGAACTTTTTACATGACTGCTTGTTATGCAAAGTGAGGTTCATTTGTAAAATCCATCTACAATCCACAATTTCAATGTTTTTAAAAATACATTGAGGAAGAAGTTTCTCTTTACTGAAGACTCGTTTCCTATTTTTGCTTTACACTTCAGTAGAACTTAAAGAGATGTGACTCTGACACTGGAATTTCCATAGCAACAGACTTTTTTTTTTTTTTTAATCAATACAGGCATGATTAAGAGGAAGGCTTTAGGGACAGCAGTTTTTTTCATAATTTATTAGTTAATACGCTGGGTTAAAAGGCATAGGAATTTTATTATAACAAGGACATTTTCGGGTGCCTGGGTGGCTCAGTTGGTGAAGCAACTGCCTTCGGCTGAGGTCATGATCCTGGAGTCCTGGGATCGGGTCCCACATCAGGCTCCCAGCTCCATGGGGAGTCTGCTTCTCCCTCTGACCTTCTCCTGTCATCTCATGTTCTCTCTCACTCTCTCTCAAATAAATAAATAAAATCTTAAAATGAAAAAGGACATTTTCAACTGGAGCTTTGGAAACAATATAACATTAATTGCTATTAAATTGCTTTTGCTCCTGTTTCATATTTACAAAACATTTATATGTTTTTGTATTTCATAAGTTAGAATGAAACAGGTCTAAAAACCACATTCTGCCCGAGTGCAAATCAACTTGAGCCCTCCCTTAAAACTGTACATGATGTGAAAGAAAACCCAGTAGATTTCTAAATAATTTGAAGATATTCTAAGAGTTTCACAACTGTCCTAATTTAATTCTCCCCCACAAGAGTCACAAGAATAACTTGAAGTGATTTCTTCTCTCGTCGTTGCAAAACCAATTCAGAACTAATATAGAGAATTTGTGAAATATTGAAAAGTACAAGGTAGAAAATAAAAAAGTTACCAGAAATCCACTGCTGCGAAACAATCAACCTTAACGTTTAAACATATGTCCTACAGCATATCTAATTGTCTTCCCTCATAGCCAGTGGTTTCACAATCTTAGATGGAAAAGTATTGAGATTTGAGGCAGCTATCCGTATTTCCTGAGGTGCAGCACAGAGCTTTTTCAGAGCATAATGGTTGGGAAAATGCTCGAATTGAGAGTGTTTAGACCTGGTCATCTGGATGAGATACATTTAGAAAAGTCAGGATGTAATTAGATCCAAAGGTATTGTCCAGAGTTCTATTTTCTTTCTTTTTTTTTTAAGATTTTATTTATTTGACAGATAGAGATCATAAGCAGGCAGAGAGACAGAGGAAGCAGGCTCCCTGCTGAGCAGAGAGCCCCATGTGGGGCTCGATCCCAGGACCCTGGGATCATGACCTGAGCTGAAGGCAGAGGCTTTAACCCACTGAGCCACCCAGGCGCCCCCAGAGTTCTATTTTCTAATAATGAAGTATATGGTAATGATCTATAGGAAGGAAAAAAAAATATTTCAAATATTTTGCCCTTTGGAGGCTGGTCATTTAAATTTCCTTCTTATGGGGAGCTTGGGTGGCTCAGTCAGTCAAGTGTCTGCCTTGGATGTGGGTCATGATCCTGGGGTTCTGGGATTGAGCCCTGCACCAGGTTCCCTGCTCAGTGGGAAGCCTGCTTCTTTCTCCCTCTTCCTTTGCTGCTCCCCCTGCTTGTGCGCTCTCTCTCTCTCTGTCAGATAAATAAATGAAATCTTCAAGAAAAAAAAAAAATCTCCTTCATAGATACACTAGCATTTCCCTTGAAAACTTAGCTCATTTGTCCATGCACATATTTGTTCATTTGATGGATTTCATTCATTATTTTGTGCCTCTGCTTTTTGGCAAGAATGTCCTTTCTCACTCTCTTCATTTAGAAAATATCTATTGCCCACTATGTGCCAGAGACTATACATGAAGAATACCACTTACTGCCTTCCTTCAAATAGAGTCACACCTAACGATAGTAGCTTTTCATCCTAGATTCAGCCTAGGCACCTCCCCTACCTCAGACCTGTCTTTCTTGCTGCCCCCTAATGCCTCCACATACCACACACATTCTCACGTGGGACCCACCCACTCTATTTCACACATGCGTATTTGCACGTCTGTCTTGCCCTGTCCTTGAGGTCAGGGAGCAAGGTAGGTGGATTGCAAGGAAACCAATGAATTTATTTCCCTATTTTTTAATGGAAATTCCTCATTAAATTTTGATTCGCATTTCTTTGACAACTGAAGTGGCATGGTTCTTAATTTCTTATTTGCTCATCACATTTTTTTTCTACTTCCATGCCTCTTCTCTTTCATTTCCCTCACTCCGCTTTTTACTTGTATGTCCATCTATTTTGTTGTAGTTATTGTCAATTTCCAAGATCCCTCGATGCCCAGGCTATTAACCCTTTCCATATAATTTGTGACATCGTTTTCAGGTTTTCATCTGGCTCTCTTAACTTTCATTTACAGTTCAGTGGTCTTTATTTTGGAAACTGTGATAATCAAATCCTGATCATTTAGTCAGTTATCTTCAGACCTGCTCAGAAAGGATGAAAGAGACCTTACAAGTAGGTATGCAATACAAAGCTAAGATCAAAGCCAGATAAGAAAAAGGAGGCAAAGAAAACAAACAAAGATAGAACACAGATATCATCTTACTTATGATGAAGCCAGGAGTTGAATTAATTTCTTGGGGGGAAAAAAGATAATATTGCAACCTTTACGCTCACTCGGGGTCAGCCAGAGATGCGGCTGCGTGCTTTCCAGCAGCACACGTGGATAAGCCTGTGCAGCGCGTTACAGCATCAACAGTGTTGTGAGGGCAAAACAGACCTTGTGCTTGGAAGCCCTGCTATTCCCAGTACTAATTCCAGAGAACAGTTTTTCCTGTGGGGTCTCCTGAGATTATATTTTAAATGAACTCTTTCTTCGACGGCAGCCTATAGTGAAATGCAGCCCATTTCATAGATCATCTCAAAGACGGTAGACGTCCAAGGGTTGTCTTTTGCAGGCTTTCAAGAATTTTTCTATTCTTTCTTTTTTTTTTTTTTTCCCAAAACAATATCCACTTCTGCTTTGTCTGTTTAAAACAATTTGGGAGGCATGTAGCAAGAGACAGGTATCAGGAAACGGGATATTTTCATTGGTCTTAGAAACTGTTTCAGGAAAAAAACTTAAATGTGGCTTTTCTCTTAGAGCAATTTAATTGGTAAAAAATACTTCTCCAATGCATTTAGGGTGGCATGGGAAAACACACCAAAATGGCTATTTTTCAAAACTTGGAAGACCGATGCTTTGAATTGCTTGAAGTAAGTAAGTTGCTTTATCAATCTCAGCATTGCGTTGGAAATGAACACAATATACAGCGAGCACCGTGGCAGTTCAGGCAAAACCACAAAATACAATTCTGCTCCAGGTGCTGTAAGTCAAATTCAGAAGTCGAGAAAAGAGAAAAGATTCTGTGAGAGCTGAGTATACATGGCAATACCATCTTGTATGGACATTTTCTGGATTTCTGACTGAGGGAAGATAATTTTTTCTGACATGAAAATATGTTTGGTGGATTGAAGATTATAATTTTTATAGGATAATGGATTCGTTGGTTTCAAAGAACCATATAAAGTGTATTCGGTTCAGTCCTCTGCTGCAAGCTTAAATCCCCTCTGAACTCTCTCCGTCAGAGAAAGGCCACACTGAAGGGCAGCACATGCTTGAGTAGCACCACTGTGCAGTGACTAAGACAGTCAGCGATGACATCGGGCCACATGGGCTGGAGTCCTGGCTTTCCTACTGACCACTTACAGAGACTCGGGACATTTCTTAACCTCCGTGCTCTTCATCTTCCTCATCCGTATGTTGGGGAGGGATAAAGCACCTGGAACAGTGGCTAGCAGGTCCTGGATCCACAGGGTAGATATCTCTTACTTTAAGTAAACTTACATTATCCACAGGTACCTTCCAGGAAAGTTCAGTTCTGCCTAGAAAGACCAGAGAATAGAAGTTTATTTATTTATTTATTTATTTATTCATTCATTCATTCATAATAAGAGGTATTTACTTCTGGTTACTAGCAGAGTAGCTTTCATTGAACCATCATCTGGTCATAACAATTTTGAACTTTAGACTATAAATAAGTGTAAATAATTATAAAATCAGATTTCAAATAACTATTTGAAGCCCTGGGAGATGTCTGAAGCTATGCAGAAATTGAGGAGGACAAGATCCTTGAAAGAAAGAGGGGAAAACTACATAAGATCCACATTTATTTATTTTTGAAAACATTTATTTATTTATTTTGAAGGTAGAGAGGGAGAGACAGAGAGCATGAACGAAGGGAGAGGGGCCGAGGGAGAGGGAGAATCTCAAGCAAACTCCCTGCTGAGCTTAGAGCCGGTTGCAGGGCTCCTTCTCAAGACCCTGAGATTGTGACCTGAGCTGAAATCAAGAGTTGGATGCTTAACCAACTGAGCCACACAGGTGTTCCAAGATTCACATTTGAATTGCTTTTTCCTTGAGGGTACTCCTCATCTTGTAAAGTACATGAGGGATATAGCTCAATTAGGAAGAAGCAGAGAGATGGGACTAAGGATTCATAAGGCAGAGTCAGAGACTGAGGAAGGATGTTTCAGAGAATTGGGAGACAGAGTAGGGGAGCTCCAAAAATCTGCACAAATTCCCCTCAAATTGTTGGTTTCCACTTGCACATAATCAGACCCCAGGGAATCCAATGGAAAATAACAGCTGGAAGTCTAAAAGAGTCAAACAGGGGTGCCCGGGTGGCTCAGTCATTAAGCCTCTGCCTTCGGCTCAGGTCATGATCCCAGGGTCCTGGGATCAAGCACCATATGGAGCTCCCAAGTTGGCAGGAAGCCTGCTTCTCCCTCTGCCTGCCTTTCCCCCTGTTTGTGTTCCCTCGCTCACTGTCTCTCTGTCAAATAAATAAATAAATAAAATCTTTAAAAGAGGCGATCAGAGGTTTCAGCAGGTGCCTGGTGCTGGAGAGACAAGTTTGGAATTCAAATCCAGCTAAGTAAGAGGTGTATTAAATTCTTTGTTCCTTTCACTGAAACCCTTAGAGGGCCATGCCTTAGGAAGGTGAATCCCAGGACTAAGAATGACAATTGAGGCCTCAGGGCAAAACAAGTTCAACCTATCAAAGACCCACAAGATGAAGGTGATTTGTCAGTAGTTTAATGGCACTAGAACAAAACTCAATATTCTTCAGAGGAAGATACTGTGGAAAAATGTACCCACAATCAAGGGGGAAAATAGTCAAACAGAGATGGGGAGTATCAAGAAAAATATGGAAACTATAAAAGAAACCAGATAGAAATTCTAGAACTGAAAACTGTAATATCTGAAATTTAAAAATTTACTAGATAAACTTAATATCAAATCAGTCACCACAGAGGGAAAAATAGACAGTATACTTACAGAATGGAAAGCATCAAGGCCAGCCCACAACTCCGACCGACAGAAATGATATCTGCCTTTTAAAAAAGAACCTGTACCCAAGCAAATCATCTTCAGACTTCTGAAAACCAAAGATGGGAAAAATATTAAGTCATCTAGAAGAAAAAGATGTAACATATTAAGAAAAGGAACAATGATTAATAAAGACTGATGTCTCATGAGAAATATGGAAAGCAAAGGGTAATGGACAGACCTAAAACTCTCAATGACTTATATTTGACTTACATTCAACAATATCATTAATTACACTAATTGTAAATGGACCCACACTTCTAGTTAAAAGTGTGTGTGCATTTTAAATAAAAACACTGACAGGTTGAAAATAAAAGGATGGAGAAATATATACCATATGAACAGTGAACATAAGAGATCCTGCATGATTATATTAATATCAAAATAGATTTCAAGATAGGGATTGCTGCCAGAGGTAAAATGAAACATTTCATAATGATACAAGCATTGATTCATTAAGATCATGTAGCAACCCTAAGTATATATGCATCTAATGATAAGAAATGTTAATTTTCGTAACATCCTGTACAGTTATTCCCTTTAAGGAGACTTGCCTTGATTGGGAAGATATTTCAGTCTTTTGGAGCAGGTGGTGTCTGTGAGCCACAGATGTGGGCTGGTTTTGATGCTTCAGAGAAGCAGGTAAAAAGGCTTTACTTGAGACAAGGAAATAGAGTCACCAATCTTCCCACTTCACTGAGGACTAAGATGCTTTATGGGACATGGGGGTGTGCAAAAACCAGGATGGTACCCAAATTAAGGCAGTCCTAGGCAAACTGGGATGGTTGCTTACCATACAAAGAAAGGAATTAATTTTTTTGGAAATAGTGGAATAAGAGAGAGCCAGGAGATGGTAGGAGGTTGTATCGTAGTTAAAGTGAGTCCTTTTAATGATCCCTCAAGCCCTAAGTAAAATTAGTAAACTCATAGGATGATAAGTTCAGAGTGTGTGTGTAGGTTTGGGAAACTTGTGATGAGGTAGAATGGGTGAAAAACAGACAGCATATGTCATGGACATGGACTTCATGGAGCAAGGACCATGAGTGTTATGGCCTGAAGGTTTGTATCCCCGCTCCTCCCAAGTCATATGTTAAAATCCTAACCCCCAATTTGATGGAACTTAGAAATGAGGTCTTTGGAATGTAATTAGGTTTAGATGAGGTCTTGAGGGTGGAGCCCTCATGATGGATTAATGTCCTTATAAGAAGACAACAGAGAGCTATGAAAGGATATGGTAAGAAGGCAGCCATTTTTAAACCAGGAAGAGCGCTCTCACCAGTGACTGAATTGGCTGGCACCTTGATTTTGGACTTTCCCACCTCCAGAACTATGAGAAATAAATACTTGTTGGTTAAGCCACCCAGTCTATGGTATTCTATTTTAGCAACCAAGACCATAAGTCTTCAGGAATTTGTCGAAATCTTGAGGATGAACTTGCACTGGTAGAGGCTATGAAATGGGAGATTTGGATCAAGTTGGCATATATTAAGGGCAAAAAGGACTATGATTTATATCTGGATCTCATAACTATATTAGTTAAAAGTTTTTTGGTAGTGGATAATAGAAAATCTATCCAACTAGATCTGACAATAAAGGGCATTATTCACTCATTAGTTGAAAGGGCAATGGTGAAGTGAGCTTCAGGTTTGATTCAGTCTGGGAGTGTCACAATCACTTCTGGGCTCTGGTTCCATTTCTAGCCAAATATCTTAGCAGCCGTCCTCCCTGCCCTTTTTCATATTCAGACTGGTTTTCCTCGTAGTGGCAACACTGGCATAGCAGTTCCGGAACTCCTGTTCTCACATGACACCGTAAGCCAGCAAACTTGGACTGTAAAGAGCAAGATAGTAAATATTTTAGTCTGTGTGTCTCTGTTGCAACCAGTCAACTCTGCTATTGTAGTGCAAAAGCAATCATAGACAATATGTGAACAAATGTGCATGGCTGAGTTACAATAGAACTTTAATTATCAATTTGAATTTCATATAATTTTCATGCATTATGAAATGCTCTTCTCCCTTACATTATTTTTTCCTAACCATTTAAAAATGTGAAACAATTCTTAGCTCAAAGACTGGACAAAAATAGGCAGATGGCCTTCCGCCTACACATCATAGTTTGCTAACCTTTTACTTAAAAGATTGACCAGTTTTAAGCAAAAAACTCTCCTTCCTTACATGTGCTCCCTTTTCTCTTCTCCATTACTGTCACTCAAGATGACCATCTCTGTACCATTTATGTGTTAAAATCTTCCAAATTTTCATCTCCAACCTAGATTGCTCCCCTATCTCCAAAGTCCTATAGCCACCTGTCTGTTTGACCTCTCCATTTAAAAGTTTAATAGCATTTTAAATTTAATGTAGTCTAAACCTGCTAAGGAACGCTGCTTCCATAAAAATAGGCTGATATAAACATTTGGGTGCACAATGTCCACAGTAGCCAAACTATGGAAAGAACCTAGATGTCCATCAACAGATGAATGGATAAAGAAGATGTGATATATATAGACAACGGAATACAATGCAGCCATCAAAAGAAAAGAAATCTTGCCATTTTCAATGGCGTGGATGGAACTAGAGGGTATTATGCTGAGCAAAATAAGTCAATCAGAGAAAGACAATTGTCATATGATCTCCCTGATATGAGGAATTTGAGAGGCAACGTGGGGGGCTTGGAGGGGAGGGAAGGTAAAAAACGAAACAAGATGGGATCAGGAGGGAGACAAACTATAAGAGCCTCTTAATCTCACAAAACAAACTGAGGGTTGCTTGGGGGAGTGGGGTATGGAGATGGTGGTTGGGTTATGGACATTGGGGAGGGTATGTGCTATGGTGAGTGCTGTGAAGTGTATAAACCTGATGATTTACAGACCTGTACCCCTGGGGCAAATAATACATTATATGTTAATAAAGATAATAATTTAAAAAAATAGGCTGAGCTCCACGGCAGGCTGAGCTGCTGTGGCATTTCCATGGAATTGACCTCAATGCCACAGGATGCTTCTTCAGCATTCCTTATATTTCTGACATGCTTATGGTGAAAAGGAAGTATTCTGATTACTCTTTTCCTCCTTGAGGGATGAATAAAACTGAGAAAAAAAAATCAAGAATGTGACATCAGACACAGGAATGTTTCAGCAATATATGTCAACTTTTGGAGATTTGGTGAGAAGAAATAGTCATGATTCAGTATCTTATCTGCACAGAAGGCACTAGGTCTGACTTGGAACTTGCCCCATGTGATCATTGTG
>PISX010035161.1:0-13232 GCA_004024625.1 Mellivora capensis
CTACTTTATCAAATAAATGGCAAGAGTTAAATAAAAAAGAAAGGCATGAATATGAGCTTCTAAATTAAGATTTATAAACCAACTGTGATCTACAGACATCATGTAGACCCTAATCCAAACTATAAAAAGAAATTATGAGAAAATCAATGAAACTTTGAGCATTGGCAAGATGTTTTATAATACTGGGGAATTATTATGAATTTTTTTAATTTAAAGCCCTTGCAGAATGGAAAGGAAAGGGCCTGTTCTGTGTATATTATTGTGCTGGATACTTTATGCAGATTATTTTATTTTAATGCAGGTCTTGTTCTGATTTATTGGAACCATTTAATGCCAGAAAAATGGAAGGAACTCCATAAATAGCTTTAAGCAAACAAGAAAAGTTCTACAAATAATTAAAGTATTTATAAGTGAAATAATATAGTATCTGGGATTTGGTTCAAAATACAACAGAAAACGAAGTTAAGGAAGGTGAAGATAGGTAAAAGATTATCAAAAGGTTGTTAATTGCTGCAGCTAGAGGATAAGTACATGAAGGTTCATTATACTCCTATATTCTTTCTACTTTCTTTACTATATTTGAAATTTTCCATAACAAAATGTTTTAAAGTTATATAATTCTATAATAAGGGACATAAATTGAATAAAAGTTTTATTTTAATTCCCTTTAAATCTCTATAGACATCATAAAGTTGGTCTCAATAAAAAAAATATTTGAATCTGCTTTAAGATTATGTAGAAAAGTAGAAATTCTTCTAAGAACTTGTAATAATTTTTTTTAATATTTTATTTTTATTTATTTGACAGAGATCACAAGTAGGCAGAGAGGCAGGCAGAGAGAGAGGAGGAAGCAGGCTCCCTGCCGAGCAGAGAGCCCGATGCAGGGCTCGATCCCAGTATCCTGGGATTATGACCAGAGCAGAAGGCAGAAGCCCTAACCCACTGAGCCACCCAGGCGCCCCAGAACTTGTAATAATTTTATAAGCATACTAAACTTTCTTTAATGAGTTATTTTTAAAATTTTAGAAGCAAAAAAATCTTGAGAAAATATCATAGGATCCTGGTGTTTCAGATAAACTGTACTTACTTTATCAATACTTCAGGACAGTCCTAATAAACAAGAATTTTTTGAGCTAGCAATTCCAAAGGTCCAGTGAGAATTTCCCTAACATCTTTCTCAAAGACAAGGCAAAGGTGATGATCCTTTATTTTTAAGTTAGCTTCACTGAGCTTCCCAGGGAAGGGGCGCTTGGGAATAGGACACACATATGGGCAAAAGCCTCCTTAACAAGGCAGTCCAGGTCATGATCCTATGCCTTATATTTTAATATTTTGCTACTTCTTTACCTTTCCTTTTATTTACTTATCCTACTTTTCTTCTCTTTTCCATTTGCATAGGCTTACATTTTAAGTGTTAAACATACTGTTGTAAAAAAAAAAAAACACATACTGTTGTGAGGATGTTTTCACACTTAAAACATGCTAGATAGCAACGCTAAATGGTTTCTTAAGCAAGTTTTTCAAGCCTTTCTCTCTGAAGACCACCCTGCCAAATTATTTAAACTCTTTCTTTACGTACAAAAATAAAAATCGGGGCGCCTGGGTGGCTCCGTCAGTTACGCGTCTGCCTTCAGCTCAGGTCGTGATCCCAGGGTCCTGGGATCAAGTCCCACACCAGGCTTCCTGCTCAGATTTCCTCTCCCTCTGCTACTACTTCTGTTTGTACTCTCACTCTCAAATAAACAAATAAAATCTCTTTAAAAAAATTAAAATCAATAGAAGGGCACTTGGCTGGCTCAGTCAATGCAGCATCCGACTCTTCATCTGGGGGTTGTGAGTTCAAGCTCCAAGTTTGAGCTTAGAGCTCATTGGCCAAAAAAAAAAAAAAGAGGCGCTGACCTCCTGGCTGGTTCAGTTGGTAGAGCATGTGTCTCTTGATCTCAGGGTCGTGAGTTTGAGCCCCATGTCAGGGTTAGACTTTACGTAAAATAAATTAATTAATTTAATTTAATTTAATCAATATTGAAATTGTTGACCTAAAAGATCAACTAGACAAGAAAAAGAGAAAACTACGTCTCTATGATATAAATTCACTGTAAGAAAGTAAACAGTACGATTACCTTTGCTAAATCTATCACAACTTCAGAGAGTTTGGGATAACGTCTTTCAAGAGGTTCTGTTTCCTTGATTTCTGGCAACCTTACTCCAGCAAACACGGGATTTTTATAAAATAGCTCTTGATGTCTTGGAATTAGATTTCCTGAAAGTGGCAAAAGCACACATCTCTGTCATTATACATCATGATAAAAAGAGCAAAGAAACAGGTAATGTGGAGTGGACAAGAGTAGAACATGGCTTATGGACTTGGGGTGCTTTCAATACCCAAATCAACTGAAAACTGTGTTCGTATGGTGGTGGCACCTATCAGTCTTTATAGCGGTGCTGACGCAGGTTAGCTCAAGAAAATTAACATTCTTATCTCAACCCACTGATTTAGAAAATTCAAAAGTCACTATATACAGAACTGAAATCATGAGGAAGCAGAGAAAAAGCACAAGAACATTTTATAATTTTTTAGATATAAGTACCAACACTTCATTCCTAACAACAGAGCATGAAGTGCTGTCCAAAACAAGGAAATTTTTAGTCATATGATCAGAATATAATATAGATAAATCAGTTCCACCCTTTAAGTATTTAATTCTAAAATTCAGATTAAATTGTTTTAAGTTTTTAAATTAAAACTGTTTTAAAATTTTAAAAATCTGCTGATTTTATAACTGTATCTAAGGTCTGATTTGAACACTTTCCTCTTTTTCTTCAATTTTGGTACCTAATCTAATATAAAATATGAAAATTCTGCTGTGAGAACCTAGTGTATTATTTATTGAATTTCTACCTGGGAAACTTAAAATCCAGTCATTAAATAACTCAAGTATTTTCCCATTATCTCCATTTTCCAAGTTCCATCTCCCAACATAAAGCTGATATTTCAACAAATGTAAGAAGAATTTGATAGTCTAGCTTTAAAATTCTGTCCAAAGCCTAAGATTAATACCTAAGAAGTCTTCGTGTCTCTTAATTTGAAGGTGAGGTCATATTACACCGAATGCTTGCTAACCCAAAGAAAATAAATGATCATTTGCATCCCCTACTTGTGATATATTGAGTGCAAAAGTGCAAAGAAAATTCAGTCTTTGCTCTTTTCTTTGTGGGGAGTGCAAGAGGAGGGTGGAGGAGAGCATGAATAAGACTATATGCCAGGGGCGCCTGGGTGGCTCAGTGGGTTAAGCCACTGGCTTTGGCTCAGGTCATGATCTCAGGGTCCTGGGATCGAGCCCCACGTCGGGCTCTCTGCTCAGCAGGGAGCCTGCTTCCCTCTCTCTCTCTCTGTCTGCCTTTCTACCTACTGTGATCTCTCTCTGTCAAATAAATAAATAAAATCTTAAAAAAATAAAAAAGACTATATGCCAGATAAATCAAAGCCACACTGAGAATGAATTAATACAGATAGGTGAGATTTTCCCATTTGCTCCCTCTTGACACCTAAAACACATATCTTGAATATACCAACAACTTATAAAACCAATACGAGCAAGAACATAAGGGAAAATCCTTGAAAATTTAAAATGCAGATGTATAATCTTACCTAAACACATCATAATATGATATAGCTGATCAATATCAGAATCTCCAGGAAAAAGGGGTTCCCCCATGAGCATTTCAGTTACCAGACAACCAATGGCCCATACATCAACAGCCCTGGAATAAAAGCAATGTGGTATAAAATCTGGCATCCCACTACGTTTACTGTGATTGAATCTGTCCTGCATATTACTATTTGGTATTTTTGGTATTGAGAATAGTAGTAGTAAGCTTTAAATTACTCATAAAAATACAATTCCCTATAAACTTAAAGTACTAATTCCCAATTTTACCCAAGTCAGATTTCCAGAAACTTCAGTTATTTGACTTAAGAGGGAAAAGGCTTCTTTCTGGAAAGTCAAAGTCGTTATTACGTGTACTTTATTCTGGAAGTAAGCCTTCTGGGTTTTCATTCAGAGCCTATTTGTTCTTTGTTTACACATAACTGTAGCAAGGCTGATCAGTCTATCCCACCATACCCTGAAAACAGCATATCAGAGGTTGTTGGAGACACATTCAGTAACAACAAAGAGAACTGATAGCTAACTGGGGAAAATTTTTAAAAACCGTCTTAAGAATCAGTCACGGGCGCCTGGGTGGCTCAGTGGGTTAAAGCCTCTGCTTTCGGCTCAGGTCATGATCCCAGGGTCCTGGGATCGAGCCCCGCGCTGGGCTCTCTGCTCTGCAGAGAGCCTGCTTCCTCCTCTCTCTGCCTGCCTCTCTGCCTACTTGTGATCTCTGTCTGTCAAATAAATAAGTAAAAATCTTTAAAAAAAAAAAAAAAAAAAGGATCAGTCACAAGAATTTAAAGAAGAAAATGCTGGTGTCATTAGAGTAGGGACAACTACCTTGAAATTTATTTTTTTTAAGCTTTTATTTATTTGTCAGAAAGTGCACAAGCAGTCAGAGCGTCAGACAGAGGGAGAGAGAGAAACAGACTCTCTGCTGAGCAGGGAGCCCAATGACATGCTGTCCCAAGACCCCAGGATCACGACCTGAGCCAAAGGCAGAGGCTTAACCAACTGAGACACCCAGTCACCACTACCTTGAAATTCCTTAAGGTCATAGCTGAATTAGAAAACGGTACGGGGCGCCGGAGTGCGCAGTCAGTCGGGTGTGTCCGACTCTCGATTTCGGCTCAGGTCATGATCTCAGGGTTATGAGATCCAGCCTCGCATTGGACTCCATGCTCTGCACAGAATCTGCTTAAGACTCTCTCTCCCTCTGTCTCTCCCCCTTCTCTAAAGTGAATCACTTCTAAAAAATAAAATAAAATGGTACAAAAGCTACAGTATAAAAATAAAATGAGAACTCAGAGTAATCAAGAAAATATTAAACGATGTGTGCACTGAAAACACAGAAAGTACAAAAAACATTATAGGAAGATTTCTACCCAAAGCAGTAAAAGTCACCATCCCCTCTAATCTGAAGAACTCATTTATGCAGGTACTTCATGTTTCAGAAACATTTCACTCAATTATGTTTCTACCCCCATCCTTGCCAACTTCAACTTGTCTCATTCCGACAGGGTCAGACTTATCCAATCACTGTTCCAAATACATCTATTTCCCACCCACTGTACAAAACAGACCAGGCACTCACCTTTATTTCCTTACCTTTAAAGTAAGTATGCTTTCTCCAACTCATTGCACAAAAGACACTTAAAGGGGAAGCACCAAAAAGAACAAGTCACCTTATAGAGCTCCCTAAATGCAAAAATTCCTTTCATTGTTACAGGGATCCTTTATTACATTAGAAACATATTCCATTTTATCAACAAAAAGTGTTAAATCGGCCCTCCCGGCTCCCCCACCCCCTTGTTGATGTCTTACTTGCCATACTTGACATCACCGACCAATAGTTCTGGAGCTCTGTACCATCGGGTCGCCACATAATCAGTATAAACCTCCCCAGGGGCCGCCAATGTTCGCGCAAATCCAAAATCACATAATTTGACAATGCCAGACTGTGAGACTAATATATTCTCTGGCTTTATATCTCTGTGTATGATCTAAGACAAAAAACAGAATATGACACATATGGGCACATCAAGTTAAGCAAATCATTTTTTGAGCACCTGCCATGTGTACTGTACTGTTTTTGTCCCTATTATGAATACAAATAAAAGCACATGAAATTGGGACGCCTGGGTGGCTCAGTTGGTTAGGTGGCTGCCTTCGGCTCGGGTCATGATCCCAGCGTCCTGGGATCAAGTCCCACATCGGGCTCCTTGCTCGGCAGGGAGCCTGCTTCTCCCTCTGCCTGCCACTCTTTCTGCCTGTGCTCGCTCTCTCTCTCTCTCCCTCTCTCTCCACTCTCTCTCTCTCCCTCTCTCTCCGACAAATAAATAAATTAAAAAAAAAAAAGTATATGAAATTGTTCCCAGCTTTAAAGTAACTGGGACCTGGCTAGGCAAGAAAGGACATGTACGCTTGAAATTTCACTTAAACAATCAAAGGTATTAGATGAAACATTTATTACTAGATACCAAATCAATTGTTCTATTAATGACTACTCTCAAGACTAACAGAGTAAGGCTATCATTGAAGACTAGAGTGATCAGGGAAAATTTTTATGAAAGGGGTAGCTTCTAAGATAGGTCTCTAATTCTATGTGCAACCTGGATAAATATAGAAATGGAAGGACAATCTGAGTGAAGGAGAGTAAAAGAGTGAAGACCAGGGGCACCTGGGTGTCTCAGGTGGTTGAGCATCAGACTTGATTTCGGTTCAGGTCATGATCTCAGGGTTGTGGGATCCAGCCCTATGTCACACTCCCCACTCAGCAGGGAGTCTCCCTTTCCCTCTATCTCACCTCCCCTTTCTCTCTCTTTCTCTCTCTCTCAAATAAATATTTGGGTGGCTGGGTGGCTCAGTCATTCAGTGGCTGCCTTTAGCTCAGGTCATGATCCCAGGGTCCTGGGATTGAGCCCCGCATCAGGCTCCCTGCTCAGCGGGAAGCCTGCTTCTCCCTTTCCCTCACCTCCTCCCCCTGCTTGTGTTCCCTCTCTAGCTGTCTCTCTGTGTCAAATAAAGAAATAAAAAAATCTTTAAAATCAATCAATTAATTTTTTTAAGAAAAATACTTAAGACAAAAATAGATCAGGAAACCCCAGGGAAATGTTTTCCTAGAGTAGAGGTTATGTACTAGGGAGGAAGACTGCCTCAACTGCCAGCCTGGGAAGTCTGAGTTTGTGCTAAGACTTCCCAGGGAAGGGGCGCCTGGGTGGCTTGGTTTTTGGGTTGTCTGCCTTCGGCTTGGGTGGTAGTCCCAGGGTCCTGGGATCAATGAAGGGTTCCCTGATCAGTGAGAGGCTTGCTTCTCCCTCTTCCACTCCCCCTGCTTGTGTGCCCTCTCTCACTGCCTCTCTCTCTCTCTGTCAAATAAATAAATCTTAAAAAAAAAAAAAAAAGACTTCCCAGAGAAATGGGAACCCATGTAAGTGACAACCAATATGGTGTTTAAAGATGCTGGCCATAAACAAACTAAATCAGAAAGAGGGACCAGAGGCCAGGAGAAGAGCAATGGGACAACTATAAGATGATAAGGGCCTAAACTAGGCTGGTGTTCAGAGAAATGGAATGGAAGAGATACAATTTAGAAATATTCTCAATTAGAATCAAGAGAATTTAGGGAGTAATCTTAGACATTTTACTTAAACCTGGGAATCTAAAATAATGGTGGCTCCATCAAAAGAAGAAAAGTCTAGAAAAACTCAGCTTCATGGAATAATTAGTAGTTTAGTTTTAGCCATATGGGCTTTTAGGTGGATTGCTGAGCACCCAACTGGAGGCATTCATCAGGCAGTTACAAATGTAAAAAGGGTACAATAAGGTCAGTAGTTAGGACTTCTAAAGGAGAGACTATGGAAGTAGAAAACAGGATGCTGGGAGACAATACTAAAAATTCTACAGCTAGGCAAAATAAATTATTAGGTCTCCTTCTCTAACATAAGTAAGCTTCATTTTGAAAAATTTAAAAATATATTTATTTTTTAAAGGATTTTATTTAGGGGCGCCTGGGTGGCTCAGTGGGTTAAAGCCTCTGCCTTTGGCTCAGGTCATGATCTCAGGGTCCTGGGATCGAGCCCCACATCTGGCTCTCTGCTCAGCAGGGAGCCTGCTTCCCCCTCTCTCTCTGCCTGCCTCCCTGCCTACTTGTGATCTCTGTCTGTCAAATAAATAAATAAAATCTTTTTTTAAAAAAAGATTTTATTTATTTACTTTCTAAAGAGAAAGAGCACAAGAGAGAGAGAGCGAGCGAGCAAGAGCACAAGCAGGGAGAGCAGCAGAGGGAGAAGGAGAAGCATGCTGCCTACTGAGCAGGGAGCTCTATGTGGGATTTAGTCCTAGGACTCTGAGATCATGACCTGAGCCAAAGGCAGCTGCTTAACCTACTGAGCCACCCAGGCATCCTTAAAAATATATTTATTTTAAACTCTTTCAGAGGACAAAAGCAACCTGCTATTGCTGAGCATTTTGCGTAAGCTACCAACTTCTCTTACATCCTAGACATTATGGTGAGGTCACAGGATCAGCCCCACAGCTACTACTAGCATTTGTGATTTATCTAATCACACACACATTTAAAAATATGGCAGAATCAATGTGTTGAGTTATTTATTTTATACTATATTTATAAGTGTCATTTCACCTAGAGGGGCTTTTATATGATTCTCAAAGGATATAAAATTAGGGGCGCCTGGTTGGCTCAGTCGTTAAGCATCTGCCTTCGGCTCAGGTCATAATCCCAGGATCCTGTGAGGGAGCACAGTGTCAGGCTCCCTGCTTGGCCGGAAGCCTGCTTCTCCCCGCCCCCTGCTTGTGTTCCCTCTCTTGCTGTTTCTCTCTCTCTGTCAAATAAATAAATAAAATCTTTTTTAAAAAATGGATATAAAATTATTATGATAGACTATAGGGTAAGAGCAGGGATTTTCATACTTCACAACTAGGATAAGAGAATCTGAACTTAAAATCTGTGCATTTCACCCAGCAAATGTTATCTAGGAAAAAAAAACAAACATAGCAAAACTCTAGTTTAATATTCATACCTGAAGTATTCAAAGTTGAAGTGTACTGATGTCTGTAACTTACTTTCAATTGCATAAATAAATAAGACAGGTTAATGGGTAAACGGATGACTATGCAAATATAGCAAAACGTTAACAAGTATAGAATCCTTGTGGTAATTATATGGGTATTCATGTACATGCTTTCAACTTTCAGTACAGCCTAAAATTTTTATAGTAAAATGTTGGGGGAAAGACTCCATGTTATTATGAAACATGAAAATTGGCAGTATCAAAGTAACACGTTCATTCCATTACTTTATTGGTCCAAACTTCAGGCTAGGCAAGTATCTCATTAAGTGATGGTATCTGGTAAGTTCACCATTGGCAAAATAATTATTTAAACTAAATACTTACATTGTGACTGTGACAAAATCCAATTCCATTAATAATCTGAAACAAATACTTTTGAACCAGTTGGTAGTCTAGTCCATTAGGAAAGAGCTCCAAGTCATCAAGAATTGTATGGTCAACAAATTCAAATACCAGGTACCATCGTTTTTTTTTCTTACACACTTCCAACAAATTCACCAGATTTTCATGCCTCAGTTGCTGTTGTAAAAAAAAAAATGCAAAATTGTTTTTACAACATTGAATTACTTAGCAGTCACTAAAATCTTCCCATAAGAAAAACATATAAATAAAATTTATAAACAGTATAAATTGTTAAAAGTATATATATTTTTAAATTATAGTCAAAAGACCATACTGGCCCATTCTCCTCTCAAAGAATACAATTAAATTGATGAGAAAAAAATGTAGCTCCATCTTTGATGAAACTAAGCAGGATCTATGACCCCTACCCACAAAAAACAAGATGGGACTGCCAAATGTCGTCAAGGTCAAACAGAAGTTTAGGAAGATACCAAGAGATTGCCTGTAGCTAAAAAGCTGGGGAGAGCATAGTAATCCAAAATTGGTGACATACCCTGAAAAGGAAAAAAAAAAAATTATTCAATAAAATAGGAACAAGATTCATGGGCTGTCAGTGAAAGCAACCCTAGAACTGAACGGTACCAAAGAGCAGCAAGGAAGGGAGGCCTGAATAATCACACAAAAACTCATTTGCTGGAAGCAAATCTCTTGGGGAAGCCAAATGGAAGGCAAAACAACTCTTTATGAACAAACCAGCAAATGCAAGGATAACAGAAATCAATCCCACAAACCAGGATTGCATTGTAAGGAACATCATTGTGAACCATGGTAGATTCCTGCTAGCCTAGAACAAGATCACAGCTTCTCCCCCAAATGAAATAGTCCAGGAAGGGCTCACTTTGTTACAAAATAAGAAACAATAAAAAAGAAATCAATCCAGGATCTATTCAAAGATATTCTAAGAAAGAAATGGTGGATGAATACTCATCAGAAAATGTTGCCCTCATTAAAGGGAAAGAAACTACTAGCACACAGCACTGAAAACCTTCAACGAAATAATGATCCAGGAAATTTATACCCAACAAAATTGTCATTCATGTAAACGATGACAATGAAAAAATTTGAACATGAACAGTGAATCCATTAGTGCAGGACTAAGTCTTAGACAAATGAGGGCATCAGGGTCACAAAACAGAAAGGGAATATTTGAAACTTAATAAGGTGCAAATGATATTACTAACAAATTTTGAAGAAAGAAGAAAAGATGCAAACAAGAGTGTATGTACGCTGATTTCCTTGTCAATGGGTCAAAATTATTTTCAAACTGAAATTTTAAATTACAAGGCCTAATTACAGGTTTCATGGTAAATACTAAGATGAATAAGATGTCTTTGAAAATCAAATGAGTGAGTGGGAGAGAAAAGGAAACAGAAACATAATAATTAGTTTATAAAGGATTACATGTATTATATAATGCTATAGTTATGAAAGTAACAGACAGTAAAAAAAAAGTACAAATAAAAAAAAAACAGTAACAAATAATTACAAAAAGTAATTTCCAAGTTATCAAAGGAAACATATCCAGTATTTTAAAAATAAGTCAGAGAGTATATAGAAAAATATTTTTAAAGGTGTACTAAAACATCATATTATAAAAAATAATAACCAATATTTACATATTCCTTACTATGTTCCAGACACTATGCCAGCACAAAAACCCTATGAAATAGGTACCATTATTATTTTATTTTACAGATGAGAAAACTAAAGCACGTAGAAGTTAAATAACCTATCCAAAGTCACACAGCAATAACTGTTAGAGGCCTCTGTCCTTTCCTGAAAACATATCATTGTTGTTTAGTTCCTCCTTCATTTCCAGAATGTCTACAAAGGAAGCACACCCAGACCTGCAGCCGACCTGAATGTAGAATATTTAGATTTCTTATTCTTAACCACTAAGACATACTGACTCCTTTTTTTAAGATTTTATTTATTTGAGTGAGAGAGAGAGCAGGAGGAGGGAAAGGGAGAAGCAGACTTCCCACTGAGCAGGGAGCCCAATGCATGGCTTGATCCTGGGACTCTGGGATCATGACCTGAGCTGAAGGCAGATGCTTAACCAACTGAGCCACACAGGTGCCCCCATACTGACTCTTAAAGGGGAAAAAAATGAAAACTAAGACTGTGCTTATCTATTACATCATAACTATAAATGGGCTAAACTCCCCTATTAAAAGATTCCAGATTGAACCACAAAGCACTTTCCCAATATATCACAGGTTAAGTGAATTAAGGAGTATCCATACAATGAAATAAACTGCAGCAATTAAAAAGAAAAATGTAGGGGCACCTGGGTGTCTGTTAAGAAATTGGGGAAATGTGGGGCACCTGGGTAGCTTCAGCTCGGGTCATGATCTCAGGGTCCTGGGATTGAGCCCCACGTTGGGCTCTCTGCTCAGTGGGGAGCCTGCTTCCCCCTCTCTCTGCCTGCCTCTCTGCCTACTTGTGATCTCTGTCTGTCAAATAAATAAATTAAAAATATTTTTTAAAAAAAGAAATTGGGGAAATGTGTTGCCAGTGGACTTGCCTTGCAAGAAATCTTAAAATGTTAAAAGAAATTCTTTAGAGAGAAGGAAAATAATACAGGCCAGAAAATCTGGTTTACATAAAGAAAGGAAGAGAATCAAAGGAGTAAGTGAAGGCATAATAAAACTTTATTTTTCTTATTCTTAATTGATATAACAGATAACAGTTTGTTCAAAATAATAATACAAATAATGTATTTGATCACATGCTTATAAATATATCTTCTGTATATAAATGCATAACACAGGTATGCTTATATATAAGTGAGATGAATGGCAACAATAGTACAAGAGACAGGATGAAGGAATTAGGATTACTTTATTATTAAAAGTCACTCATATACATGTGAAGTGGTATAATGTTATCCAAAAGTGGATTTGGATTGGTTGTAATGTATGTTGCAAGTTGTAGGGCAAGTACAAAAAAAAAAAAAAAAAAAAGTTTAAAAGGAACTATAAGTGATAGGCTAAGAAAGAAAAACAATGGAATCATATTAAATTTTCAATTATAACCACAAAAGGCAGAAAAAGAGTGGAAGACAAAGGCAGAAACAAAAACAAGGGCAACAAATAGGAAATAGTAATAAATATGATAAAGAGGGTATGTGCTATGGTGAGTACTGTGAAATGTGTAAGCCTGATGATTTGCGGACCTGTACCCCTGGGGCAAATAATACACTATATGTTAATAAAAATAATTTAAATAAATAAATATATACATAAGGTAGATATTAAAACTATATCACAAAATAGTCAATTTGAATGTCAAGGATCTAAATATTCCAATTAAATGATGCAGAATATCAGAGTGGATCAAAACACACAACCTTATTATATGCTATCTATTAGAAATACACATTAAGGGGCGCCTGGGTGGCTCAGTTGGTTGGACGACTGCCTTCAGCTCAGGTCATGATCCCGGAGACCCGGTATCGAGTCCCGCATCGGGCTCCCAGCTCCACGGGGAGTCTGCTTCTCCCTCTGACCTTCTCCTCGCTCATGCTCTCTCACTGCCTCTCTCTCAAATAAATAAATTTTTAAAAAAAAGAAAAAGAAAAAGAAAATATACCACACTAAGCAAAAGAAAGCAGAAGCAGTTATATTCCAGACTAAACCAAACTGCAAAGTAAGAAAAGTTATCAAGAATAAAGAAGGCATTACATAATGAAAAGGTGTTAAATCTCCAAGGAGACATAATAATTCTTAACATGTATGTGTCTAACAACAGAACATTAAACTATATGAGGTAAAAATTGATAGAACTGCAGGGAGAAATAAACAAATCCACTATCATAGTTGGAACTGTCAACCATTCCTCTCAGAAATAGATAGGCCTACAGGTAGAAAATCAGTAAAGACAAACAGTTAAATTCAACAACACCATCAACCAACTTGATATAATGGACATCTACAGACTACCCAAAAACAGAATTCACATTTTTCTCAAATTCAAATGGAACACTCTGTAGGCCACAAAACATACCTTAACAAATTTAAAATAATAGAAATCACACAATGTCTGCTCTTGTACCATAACAGAATTAAACTAGAAATCAATA
>PISX010035162.1:0-13225 GCA_004024625.1 Mellivora capensis
TTTTATATATATTTTTTTCTTTCTCTTGTCATATACTTTTAACTTTTAACAGTCTTTTTGTTTGTCTGTTTTTGTTTGTATACTTCATAAATCTTACCTTGGGGCCCATTTGGGCTGAGCCTTCTCTTTTATCTTCCCTTTTTTTTTTCCTGTCTCTCTTTCTCTCTCTCTTTTTTTTTCTTTTTTCTTTCATTTGGGTGGGGACTCCTGATTGCTCAGAAGTGTTCCAGGTTGCGCCTTCACTGCACCACGGTCGATACATCCAGCTACATGCGTTCAGCCATCTCTCACCAAAATGACTAGGAGAAGGAATGCCTAACAGAAGAAAAATTCAGAGGATGGGCCTTCTGCAACAGAGCTAGTGGTGACTGACATAGACAATATGTCAGAAAGGAATTCAGGCTAACAATTATCCAGGCAATAGCTAGGTTGGAAAAAGCCATGATGACCAAACAGAATTGATTAGGACTGAACTGAAAGCCACCAGGGATGATGTTCACAATGTTAGGGCAGAACTGAATGCCACCAGGGATGATGTTCATAATGCTCTCAATGAGTTCCAATCTAATCTAAATTCTCTAAAAGCTAGGGTAACTGAGACAGAAGATAGAAATAGTGATCTGGAGGACAAACAGTTAGAGAGAAAGGATCAGGAGGAAGCCTGGAACAAACAGCTTAGAAGCCATGATAACAGAATCAGGGAAATAAATAATGCCATGAAACGCTCCACTGTCATAATTATTGGAATCCCTGAAGGGGAGGAGAAAGAAAGAAGTCTAGAAGATATAGTGGAACACGTTATCCAAGAAAATTTTCCCAATATCTTGAATGGAACCAGCATTCATGTACTAGAGGCAGAATGGTTTCCCCCCAAGATTATAGATTCTCAAAAGACCTCGAGACACCTAATAACAAGAATGAAGAATTATAATTGTAGACAAGCCCTCCTAAAGGCAGCTAGGACAAAGAAGCTCCTTACATACAGAGGAAAGCCCATCAGAATAACGTCAGACCTGTCCACAGAAACCTGGCAAGCCAGAAAGGGCTGGCAAGATATATTCAGGGCACTAAATGAGAAGAACATGCAACCAAGAATACTTTATCCAACAAGACTGACATTCAAAATGGATGGAGAGATAAAAGAGTTTCCAAGACCGGCAAGGCTTAAAAGAGTATGCGACCACCAAGCCGACACTACAGGAAATATTAAGGGGGGGTCCTATAAAAGAGGAAAAATCCTAAGAATATCATTGAACAGAAATATAGAGACAATCTACAGAAAGAAAGACCTCAAAGGTAACATGATGTCAATAAAAACGTATCTATCAATAATCACTCTCAATGTGAATGCCTAAATGCACCCATGAAACCACATAGGGTTGCAGATTGGATAAAACGACAGGACCCCTCCATATGTTGTCTACAAAGACACCCATTTCGAACCTAAGGATACACCCAGACTGAAAGCCAAGGGATGGAGAAGCATCTTTCATGCCAATGGGCCTCAAAAGAAGGCCAGGGTAGCGATTCTCATATCAAATAAATTAGATTTTAAACTAAAGACTGTAGTCAGAGATAGAGAAGGACACTACATCATTCTTAAAGGGACTATCCACAAAGATGATCTAACAATTGTAAATATCTATGCCCCCAATATGGGAGCAGCCAATTACATAAGAAAACTATTAATCAATATAAAGAGTCATATCGATATGAATACATTTAGGTAGGTGATCTCAACACGCCTCTCTCAGTAATAGACAGATCATCCAAGCAGAAAAATCAATAAAGAAACAAAAGCATTGAATGAAACATTGGACCAGATGGACCTCATAGATATATACAGAACATTCCACCCTAAAGCAACAGAATACCAATTCTTCTCAAGTGCACATGGAACCTTTTCCATAATAGACCACATATTGGGTCACAGATCAGGACTCAACTGATACCAAAAGACTCAGATTATTCCCTGCATATTCTCAGATCACAATGCTTTGAAACTGGAGCTCAATCACAAGGAAAAGTTTGGAAGGAACTCAAACACCTGGAAACTAAAGATCACCTTGCTTAAGAATGCTTGGATCAACCAGGAGGTCAAAGAAGAACTTAAACAATTCATGGAAACCAATGAGAATGAAGACACTTCATTCCAAAACCAATGGGATGCAGCAAAGGCAGTCCTAAGGGGGAATTATATAGCCATCCAAGCCTCCCTCAAAAAAAAACTGAAAAATCCAGAATACAACAGCTGTCTCTACATCTTAAAGGATTAGGGAATCAACAACAAATCAAACCAACTCCACACATAAGAAGGGAAATAATCAATTTTAGAGCACAGATCAATGAGGTAGAAACTAGAGATACAGTAGAACATATCAATGAAACTAGAAGCTGGTTTTTTGAAAGAATCAATAAGATCGATACACCATTGGCCACACTAATGCAAAAAAGGGAGAGAAAGCTCAAATTAATAAAAAAAAATGAATGAAAAGGGAGAGATCACAACTAACGCCAAGGAAGTAGAAACAATCATCAGAAGTTATTATCAACAGTTATATGCCAATAAGTTAAATAATCTAGATGAAATGGATGCATTCCTGGAAAATATAAACTCCCAAAATTGAACCAGGAAGAATTGACAACCTGAATAGACCGATATCTAGTAACGAGATTGAAGCAGTGATCAAAAACCTCCCAAAAAACAAGATCCCAGGACCTGACAGATTCCCTGGGGAATTCTACCAAACTTTTAAAGAAGAAATAACACCTATTCTCCAGAATCTGTTTCAAAAAATTGAAGCAGAAGGAAAACTTCCAGACTCTTTTTATGAAGCCAGAATTACCCTGATCCCCAAACCAGGCAAAGACCACACCAAAAAGGAAATTTTCAAACCAGTATCACTGATGAATATGGATGCTAAGATTCTCAACAAGATCCTAGCAAACAGAATCCAACAGCACATTAAAAAGATTATCCACCATGACCAGGTGGGATTCATCCCTGGATTACAAGGATAGTTAAACATTCGCAAATCAATCAATGCGATAGAACAAATCAAAAAGAGAAGAGAGAAGAACCACATGGTCCTCTCAACTGATGCAGAAAAGGCATTTGACAAAATCCAGTATCCGTTCCTGATTAAAACGCTTCAAAGTATAGGGATAGAGGGAACATTTCTGAACTTCATAAAATCTATCTATGAAAGACCCACAGCAAACATCATCCTCAATGGGAAGAAGCTCACAGCCTTCCTGTTGAGATCAGGAACACAACAAGGATGTCCACTCTCACCATTTTTGTTCAACATAGTATTAGCAGTCCTAGCAACAGCAATCAGACAACAAAGAGAAATAAAAGCTATCCAAATTGGCAATGAAGAAGTCAAACTCTCTCTCTTCACAGATGACATGACTCTTTATATGGAAAACCCAAAAGACTCCACCCCCAAACTACTAGAACTCATACAGCAATTCAGTAATGTGGCAGAAAACAAAGTCAATGTACAGAAATCAGTGGCTTTCTTATACACTAACAATGAAAATACAGAAAGGGAAATTAGAGAATCGATTCCATTTACTATAGCACCAAGAACCATAAGATACCTGGGAATAAACCTAACCAAAGACGTAAAGGATCTGTACTTGAGGAATTACAGAACACTCATGAAAGAAATCAAAGAAGACACAAAAAGTTGGAAGACCATTCCATGCTCTTGGATTGGAAGAATAAACAGTTAAAATGTCTATACTGCCTAGAGCAATCTATACTTTTAATGCCATTCCGATTAAAATTCCACCGGTATTTTTCAAAGAGCTAGAGCAAATAATCCTAACATTTGTATGGTATCAGAAGAGATCCCGAATTGCTAAGGAAATGTTGAAAAACAAAAATAAAACTGGTGGCATCTCATTACCTGATTTCAAGCTTTACTACAAAGCTGTGATGACCAAGAGAGCATGGTACTGGCATAAAAACAGACATATAGACCAGTGGAACAGAGTACAGAGCCCAGATATGGACCCTCAACTCTATGGTCAAATAATCTTCAATAAAGCAGGAAAATTATACAATGGAGAAAAGACAGTCTCTTCAAAAAATGGTGCTGGGAAAATTGGACAGCTATATGTAGAAGAATGAAACTTGACCATCCTCTTACACCGTACACAAAGATAAACTCGAAATGGATAAAAGACCTCAATGTGAGATAGGAATCCATCAGAATCCTAGAGGAGAACATAGGCAGTAACCTCTTTGATATCAGCCACAGCAACTTCTTTCAATATATGTCTCCAAAGGGAAAGGAAACAAAAGCAAAAATGAACTTTTGGGACTTCATCAAGATCAAAAGTTTCTGCACAACAAAGGAAATGGTCAAAAAAACAAAGAGGCAACCCAGGGAATGGGAGAAGATATTTGCAAATGACAGTACAGATAAAAGGTTGATATCCAGGATATATAAACAACTTCTCAAACTCAACACACACAAAACAGATAATCATATCAATAAATGGGCAGAAGATATGAACAGACATTTCTCCAATGAAGACATACAAATGGCTATCAGACACATGAAAATATGTTCATCATCACTAGCCATCAGGGAGATTCAAATGAAAACCACATTGAGATACCACCTCACACCATTTAGAATGGCCAAAATTAGCAAGACAGGAAACTACGTGTGTTGGAGAGGATGTGGAGAAAGGGGAACCCTCCTACACTGTTGGTGGGAATGCAAGTTGGTGCAGCCACTTTGGAGAACAGTGTGGAGATTCCTCAAGAAATTAAAAATAGAGCTTCCCTATGATCCTGCAATTGCACTACTGGGTATTTACCCCAAAGATATAGATGTGGTGAAAAGAAGGGCCATCTGTACCCCAATGTTTATAGCAGCAATGGCCACGGTCACCAAACTGTGGAAAGAACCAAGATGCCCTTCCATGGACGAATGGATAAGGAAGATGTGGTCCGTATACACTATGGAGTATTATGCCTCCATCAGAAAGGATGAATACCCAACTTTTGTAGCAACATGGATGGGACTGGAAGAGATTGTGCTGAGTGAAATAAGTCAAGCAGAGAGAGTTAATTATCATATGGTTCACTTATTTATGGACCATAACAAATAACATGGAGGATATGGGGAGATGGCGAGGAGAAGGGAGTTGAGGGAAATTGGAAGGGGAGGTGAACCATGAGAGACTATGGACTCTGAAAAACAACCTGAGGAGTTTTGAAGAGGCAGAGGGTGGGAGGTTAGGGGAGCCTGGTGGTGGGTTTTTGGAAGGGCACGTATTGCATGGAGCACTGGGTGTGGTGCAAAAACATTGAATACTGTTACGCTGAAAAGAAATAAAAATAAATTTTAAAAACTTATGATTATTATATGCTGGCTAACTGAACATAATAAATAAATAAATAAATAAATAAATAAATAAATAAATAAATAACTTTCTGACAAAAAGAAGATGAGGAAGAAGGAGAAAAGAAAGACAATATGGCCAGACAAGTGAGGAGACCAGAGGAATTCACTAGATTCTGGGTGTATTTTGGTGTGTTAGAAGAAACTGTATCCCAAAAACTATAAAGAAAGACTTATGTGTGTGTATATGTATATATATAACAAAATTAAATATAATGAAAGGATAAAAAGTAACTGAAAAAATGAAAATTAAAAAAGATTTTAAAAGGAGTTGATAAAATAAGAGATTGGTTGATAAAGGAAAGAGAAAAAACTTTAAAGTGAAAACACAAAAGAATTGTGGGGGAAAAATCATGAATTCTATATACTATTTTCCCCTAGTGCTGGAATTTTGCAGTTTTTGGGACTGGTAAACTTGGTCTTAGCCAGATGTTCTTAATGATATTCTGAGGGAGGGGCCTATTTCCCTGATTCTCAGGTGTCTTTGCCCCGGGCAGAATTACACCACCCTTGTCGGGGGATCTGGCTAAGTAAGCTGCTCCAGTTTGCTCTATGTGGCTCTTATTCCCTTGCTGCCTTGGAGGATGAGAAATGGAAATAGCAGCCTCGCAGTCCTCAGGCCTGGAACTGAAAGCTGGGGACCCCAATCTTCAGTGTGCCCTCAGGGAAAAGCAGTCAGTCACTCCTGTCTCCCTGGCCTCTTTCCAACCCCATGCTTACCCAGCCTGTGACTGAGCATTTCTATCTTAGGCATGCGACCCCTTTCCAAGTCTTCAAACCCTGCAAACCACTGCGGTACACATCTGCGCCACTCCTCCTGGGAAAGGAAGGCAGTTTTACCCAGCTGCTTGCTGGGTCTCTGCTCAGAGCGAATGCCTGACCCTGCCTCAGCTTGTGGTATATGGCAATACCAAGTTGAGATTCCACTCTGGGATCACTGACTGCAACTGGATTCCCTGCTTCAATGCCTGGAAACTTCCACACTCAGGCACCCCCAGTCTTCCTGTGACCCCAGGTTTCCTGTGACAATACTGTCCCACCTAAGATCGTGCCCAGCTTCTCCACCTGAGCATCTTTCAGGCAGGCACATCTGTCACTGGAGCAGACTTCTAAGAGTTCTGATTTTTTGCTCCATTGCTATATCACTTTCCAGTGTGGGCTTTTGGAGGCTCCCTCCCCCTGTGGTTTATCTTCCCATATAGTTCCTCAGATTCACTTCTCCCCACCTCCTACCTTACAGAAAGTGGTCCTTTTTCTATTGAAGAGTTGTAACTATTCTTTTCTTAGATCTCCAGTTGAGTTTGCAGGTGTTCAGAATGATTTCATAGCTATCTAGCTGAATTCCTGGGACAGACAAAACAAAGATCTCCTACTCCTTTGCCATCTTGGACTATTCAGCAATCATTTACTTTTAGCTTCCAGTTTTCTCCTGTATAAACATCTAATATTTATTCTGAGATTACCTACTAACACCTGTTACTAACTTATCATTTGCCTGAAGGATCTTAGGTGGTTCATTTCAGCAAATATTTGACAACCTCAGGATACAGCAGGAAATACAATAGTGAACAAGAAAGACTTATCTTTACCTTTGAGGAGCTCAAAAGCTGGTGGAAACAAGCACATTAAACAAACACAGTTGAGAAATAATTCTGAAAGTAACTATTAGAATTCTCACATGTGTTACAAAGGAAAGTATGGAGTGCCAACAGAGTAGATAACAGGAGAACAGAACTTGGTCTGGGGGTACAGAGAGAGTGTCCCTGAGGAAGCAGTACTTAAGCTGAGGGACATGAAATGGCACCACCTGAAAACAATACTTCTAGAGGAAAATCATAAGTGCCAATAAGACTTGAGGAGACCTGGCACAATGGAAGAACAGAAATGAGTAAGGCTAAAGCATAACCTACAAGATAATGAGGTAATGCTGGACACACAGGCAAGGGTCAGAAGGTACAGGTTCTGAGAATTCACATTTAAAATATGGAGTCACAGGGCGCCTGGGTGGCTCAGTGGGTTTGGCCCCTGCCTTTGACTCAGGTCATGATCTCAGGGTCCTGGGATTGAGCCCCACATAGGGCTCTCTGCTCAGCAGGGAGGCTGCTTCCTCCCCTCTCTCTGTCTGCCTCTCTGCCTGCTTGTGATCTCTCTGTCAAATAAATAAATAAAATATTTTTTAAAAAATATGGAGTCTCCAAAAAAAAAATGGAGTCTCCTTCAAAGTGCAATGGAAGTCTTCAAGGTTTTTGACCAGAAGCAAATAATCTGAAGGTTTTTTTTGAAGATCACTGTAGGAATGAAAGTGAATACTCAGAACCCAAAGAGTCACAGACATACCTTCAATTCTATGATGATTTCAATAACTGTTTACAAAGATTACCTGTGTAAGAATAAAATACTTCACCTGCAAGAAAAATGCAAACTGAGATTTTCATAAATTAAATGTCCTAGGGTACTCTTAGGTAGTCAAACTCTGTTGCTGGAGAATTCCTTTTCTTTAAATAGGGATTATGTATTAATCAAGTTTGAGAAATGCTGCACTAGGAGTTGGACAGAGAATGGCTTAAAGGAGATATAAACCACTAAGACAAAAACTTGGAAGTTATGGTGAGGGTGCAGGACTCCTTGTAATCTAGACCAGAGTACTAGCAGTAGAGGCAGGAAAAAAAGCAGACTGGTTCCAGAAGGTAGAATGTTTGACCCTGGTGATTGATTAGATCAGTGATGGAAGAGAGAGAGGTACCATGCTTGACACCAGATTTCAGGTAGATACAGCTAAACTGATGGCTACTCTTCAGATAATAAGTGTTAACAATTATGTGATGCCTATTACGGACTAAGTACTATTCTCAGCAATCCTGTGGTAACTCATCAAACTCTCACGAGAAATTTAAGGGATAACAATTATTAGCATCTACATTTCACTGATACACTAAGCTTTGGAGAGGTTAATGACTTATCTAAGGCACATGGCTCTTAAATAGCAAAGAATCACCAATGAAGAAGCAAGTTAGTAATAGATGAAAAAGTTTTGAATTTAGGATATGCTAGCTTTGAGATTCCTATGAGACATCCAAGTAGAAATGTAGAGAATGTCTTTGGCCATACTTTGGGACTCGGAAGGGAATCCAAGATAGAAATAAAAATGTGGGAAATGTTAGTATATTTGTAGGCTTCAAACTAGATGTGGGAGCCCCTGAGTGTGTAGCATGAGAAACAACAACAATTTAATACAAAGTCCTGAAGACATATAACATTCAAAGTTTAAACAAAAATATTGGTAGTGAGTACAAAGGAGCAGTCAAAAAAGCTGAGAAGACAATCAAGGGGTAGAGTTTGATGCCAATGTCATAAAAGGGGAAATGTATCTCAAATTAGAGAATCTACTACACTCAGTGCTCTTAGGAATTCAGGTAGATTGAAGAGAACACAGGCAGCAACCTCTTCGACCTCAGCCACAGCAAATTCTTCCTAGAAACATTGCCAAAGGCAAGGGAAGCAAGGGCAAAAATGAATTATTGGGACTTGATCAAGATCAAAAGCTTCTGCACAGCAAAGGAACAGTCAACAAAACCAGAAGACAACTGACAGAATGGGAGAAGATATTTGCAAACAACATATATGATAAAGGGCTAGTATCCAAAATCTATAAAGAACGTATCAAACTCAACACTCAAAGAACAAATAATCCAGTCAAGAAATGGGCAGAGGACATGAACAGACATTCTGCAAAGAAGACATCTAAATGGCCAATGACATGAAAAAGTGCTCAACAGTACTTGGCATCAGGGAAATACAAATCAAAACCACAATGAGATACCACCTCATACCAGTCAGAATGGCTAAAACTAACCAGTCAGCAAATGACAGATGTTGGTGAGGATGCAGAGAACGGGAAACCCTCCTACACTGTTGGTGGGAGTGCAAGCTGGTGCAGCCACTCTGTAAAACATGGAGGTTCTTCAAAAAGTTGAAAAGAGCTACCACACAACCCAGGAATCACACTGCTGGGTATTTACCCCTAAGATAGAAATGTAGTGATCCAAAGGGGTACATGCACCTGAATGTTTATAGCAGCAATCTCCACAATAGCCAAACTATGGGAAGAACCTAGATGTCCATCAACAGATGAATGAATAAAGAAGATGTGGGGTGTACACACACACACACACACACACACACACAATGGAATAATATGCAGCCATAAAAAGAAATGAAATCTTGCCATTTGCAATGACATGGATAGAACTAGAGGATATTATGCTGAGCAAAATAAGTCAATCATAGAAAGACAATTATGATATAATCTCTCTGATATGAGGAATTTGAGAGGCAGGGTCGGGGGTTTGGGGAGTAGGGAAGGAAAAAATGAAACAAGATGGGATTGGGAGGGAGACAAACCATAAGAGACTCTTCTCACAAAACAAACTGAGGGTTGCTGGGGGTGGGGAGGGTATGGAGAGGGTGGTTAGGTTATGGACATTGGGGAGGGTATGTGATATGATGAGTGCTGTGAATGTGTAAGCATGACGATTCATATACCTGTGCCCCTGGGGCAAATAATACATTATATGTTAACAAAAATAATTTTTTAAAAAATTCAGGTAGAAAAGACAACTCACAGAATGGAGAAGATATTTGCAAATCACCTCTCTTATAAGGGACTTGTCTCCAGAATATAAAAAGAACTCATAACTCAATAATAAAAGAGAAATGAACCAGTTTAAAAACAGACAAATTAATTTTTTGGAGTGATGAGAACGTGCCATAACTGATCGTGGTGATGGCTGCACATACCTAGGAACACACAACAGTCCACTGAAACAAAAAACCACTGAAACCACTTTCTGCGGCTGAATTGTATAGGATGTGCATTATTTCTCACAAAAGCTGTTTCTTCAAAAGCGAAGGTGAAAACCAGAAGCTGTCCATTACATTTAGGAACAGCTTGTTGGCAACATCAGCTGAGGTGTTCCACACAACGGTGGAGGCAAAAGACAACTGTAGACGTTTAAAGTGTCTGCCAGCCCTTTGAAGGTTCCCTGCCATTCCTCTAGCTCAGCTCTAAATCAGAGGACTGATACCTGCAAACTTCTTCTTTGGACCCTCCACTAACTGTCTCCTTTTTAGGAGTAATTGACAAGAGGCTGGATGGTAGGGATTTACAGCTGGTTCCATGGCCTGTCATCTACCTTCCAGGGACACCTAGGGACTTGACACATGGTTAACTCTCCTAACATTAATGCAGGGAAATGTTATGAATTTACCTACATGAGATGCACGATAAGTGACAATCTAAAAGAAGACTATTTACTGTTTCGTTGCTGATACCCCAGAGAATGGAAGCTAGTCACAGATACCTGAGGGCCTGTGTAACTAAGCAGGTAGATATAAAAGGTGAGGAGAGCCTGGCAATGATGGTTCCCTTAGGCTAAGGCTGTCCATGTACACTCAAGCCTCATGTCTCAAGGCCATGCCCATCTCAAGTGCAGACTGACTGGAACATCAGAAGCTGTGCCTGGTAGTCATAACATCTCCTCCGTATTGATACTGAGCAGAGTAGTTTCATGTCTTGAAGCCTTCCTTATAGCTAAGAAAACTGGCGCCGGGGTGAAGCCTATTGCGCCTCATGAGTTGGATTGTGAATTTGCATCTAACCTCACTTCTTCTGGAAGAGCAGAGGAGACATTGCCAAGGCAGTGCCAGGAGACTAGAGGGTGAGAGAAGAGGGTCTATGGTGTTTCTCCCCTGAATCTCTTATCCTGAGACATCTACAGTGGGTCTACCTCCTGCCAGGCAGCCCTACTTTCCATGGTTCCCTTGTGTCCATCAGCCCCTCCAGGGTTGGGATGGTGTCTCTCTGCAGTTGTTAGATTGAGTTGCCTCCTGTTCTCCTATTTCCTCTTTCAGCTCCCACAAACATCAAAAATATAACCCCCATATTAAAGTACTCTATTGAACTACCTGGTGTGTTTTCTGCTTTCCTAACAGGACCCTGAACAGAATAGTTCAAAGCAGGAACGGTCTTACAAAACACAGCCTTAAGTTACAATCTGGGGATTGAATGCTTATTTATTTTGGAAGGAATGCAGTATCACCTCATTCTTAGTAGAAAATTACATTTAAAAACCTGTGGGAGGGGTGCCTGTGTGGCTCAGTTAGGTAAACATCTGCTCTTCACTCAGGTCATGACCCTGGTGTCCTGGGATACAGCCTATGCTCAGTGGGGAGTCTGATTCTCACTCTCCCTCTGCCCCCCAACTCATGCTCTCCCTCTCTCAAATAAATTAAATATTTTTTAAAAATAACCCATGTCATAGGATGCCCACTCTCACCACTCTTGTTCAACATAGTATTACCAGTCCTAGCAACAGCAATCAGACAACAAAGAGAAATGAAAGCTATCCAAATTGGCAATGAAGAAGTCAAACTCTCTCTCTTCGCAGATGACATGATTCTTTATATGGAAAATCCAAAAGACTCCACCCGCAAACTACCAGAACTCATACAGCAATCAGCAACATGGCAGGATACAAAGTCAATGTACAGAAATCAGTGGCTTTCTTATACACTAACAATGAAAATACAGAAACGGAAATTAGAGAATCGATTCCACTTACTATAGCACCAAGAACCATAAGATACCTGGGAATAAACCTAACCAAAGAGGTAAAGGATCTGTACTCGAGGAACTACAGAACACTCATGAAAGAAATTGAAGAAGACACAAAAAGATGGAAGACCATTCCATGCTCTTGGATTGGTAGAATAAACATTGTTAAAATGTCTATACTGCCTAGAGCAATCTATACTTTTAATGCCATTCTGGTCAAAATTCCACCAGTATTTTTCAAAGAGCTGGAGCAAATAATCCTAAAATTTGTATGGAACCAGAAGAGACCCCAAATTGCTAAGGAAATGTTGAAAAACAAAAATAAAACTGGTGGCATCACGTTACCTGATTTCAAGCTTTACTACAAAGCCGTGATCACCAAGACAGCATGGTACTGGCATAAAAACAGACACATAGACCAGTGGAACAGAGTAGAGAGCCCAGATATGGACCCTCAACTCTATGGCCAAATAATCTTCGACAAAGCAGGAAAAAATATACAGTGGAAAAAAGACAGTCTCTTCAATAAATGGTGCTGGGAAAATTGGACAGCTATATATAGAAGAATGAAACTTGACCATTCTCTTACACCGTACACAAAGATAAACTCGAAATGGATAAAAGACCTCAACGTGAGACAGGAATCCATCAGAATCCTAGAGGAGAACATAGGCAGTAACCTCTTTGATATCAGCCACAGCAACTTCTTTCAAGATATGTCTCCAAAGGCAAAGGAAACAAAAGTGAAAATGAACTTTTGGGACTTCATCAAGATCAAGAGCTTCTGCACAACAAAGGAAATGGTCAACAAAACAAAGAGGCAACCCAGGGAATGGGAGAAGATATTTGCAAATGACAGTACAGACAAAAGGTTGATATACAGGATCTATAAAGAACTTCTCAAACTCAACACACAGAAAACAGATAATCATGTCAAAAAATGGGCAGAAGACATGACCAGACACTTCTCCAATGAAGACATACAAATGGCTATCAGACACATGAAAAAATGTTCATCATCACTAGCCATCAGGGAGATTCAAATTAAAACCACATTGAGATACCACCTCACACCAGTTAGAATGGCCAAAATTAGCAAGACAGGAAACAACGTGTGTTGGAGAGGATGTGGAGAAAGGGGAACCCTCTTACACTCTTGGTGGGAATGCAAGTTGGTGCAGCCACT
>PISX010035163.1:0-13219 GCA_004024625.1 Mellivora capensis
ATGTTAAGACAGCTTCTATAAATACCCTCCATATGTTCAAGACAGTGGAGGAAAGCACAAGCATGATGAGAAATTAAGGATATGAAAAAGACCCGTATGATAGAAAACAAACAACAGTAATATCTGAGAAGAAAGGTCACACAACTAACAAGTGGCAGACCAGATTCCCACCACCGCCGGCCTGACTCCAAGTTTTGGGGCTCACTGCAACTACTTTAACAGTTGTGTAGCAGAGAAGGCTGATCACAGAAGGCAAATCAAGCACCATTTTCATAATTAAACCAAATGGTTCACACATGTAAGTAGCATTTTTTAAATTTCCCTGAATACATTTGAATTATCTTCTGTTTACTCTGCACCCTGGGGAGGAAGGCTCAGAAGATACTGAGGAAGTAGAAGGTAGTAGGAAAAGAAACAGAGTAACAACCATTGCTACACAAGTATAAATCTAATCCCTCCTAGGTGAATTTGCTCAGTCTCTTTCTTATTGAGAATATTCACACCTGCTTGTTTTCCAGACAAATATATATACACACACACACACACACGTATATATATATATATATATATACACACACACACACATACACACATATGTTCATTAATTGTATTTCAGCTTAGTGACTGCTCAGATCTTTCATCCATGAAAGATGTAAAAGGCACTAAAGAAAGAGAAGACACTATTTTTAAGATTTAATTTTCAAGCAATCTCTACACCCAGCGTGAGGTTGAATTTATCCCGAGAGTAAGAGTTGCGTGCTGTACCAACTGAGGCAGCCAGGTGCCCCAAGATGTTCTTCCCTTAATGAGGGAAGATCCTGCATATCCCCAGGGTAAGTCAAGTCCTGATTCGGGTACCCCATTCCATCATAGTGGGCCTGGAGTTCACCTTGTGGCTTTTTAGGATATTTTTAAGGGTAATACCTAGTAGCCAGAAGAAGGAATAAAGAGTTTTCAAGTCCCTTTGCCATGTTTATTTTCACATTACAGATTGTAGTTACTCCTGCATTTGTTTGCCTATTAGGTAAAGCAGACAATGTAAGACGTAATGTTCCATACATAATGTAGAACATCTTAAAATTAGACACTATCTTGAAGATCATCCAATCCTCTCCTGCCATTTCACAGATGAAGAAACCAAGGCCACAAACATAGATAACAGCAGAGCTAGAACTAAAACCTCTACTTCTCTGAGAACCAGAGGCCATGGAGGAAGAAATGGCTCCACATTTCAGAGCTGTTGGTTACTGGGTCAGATCCTTAACCTTTCTAAATGGGATGAATACTTTCTGTGGATTACATGAAGTAATATATGTATGCTATATTAAGAACACATTTCAGTGGCTGCCACACATTAAAAGATTACTAAACAGACTTAATGTCTCCCCCCCGCCAAACTTGTTGACTAGTATCCTCTCTAACAAGTGGGCCTGTTGGAATCTACACAAACCTAGAACAAGTCAACCATCCTAAGAGCCTAATAAGCATGGATATTTTCAGTCTAGGCAAAATAATCGGGATGAAGTCTCAGGAAGGTGTAAACAGAATACAACTGATGATAGGAAAAGAGCTGTGGCTTAATGAATTTTATTTTAATCTTCCTAAAGAAAGATGACAATGGAAAGGGAGATATATAGGAAGCAGAAAAAGTAAATTGGCCACAATGCCTCCAACTGTGTCCAAGAAAGAGGATGCCATGAGCTGGATGATATTGGCTATTACTTTCACCCAGGGAATGCTTTGTTCTCTGATTCTGTGCTTCCTAAATACTGGAGAGTAATTTATGTTAGGACAATATCCTTGCCTTCTCAAACTCTAGTTCTCCCCTCTTTTCCCTTCTCCTCCTCTCTCCTCTCCTTTCTTCTCCCCTTCTCTTCCTTTATCTTCTTCCCTCACCCTTCTCAGACCCACTCCACTGAGGGACATGAGGTATGCAGATGTAAAGCCAATGCATCCATTTGGCTACCAGAAGAGAAACCAGCTTTAGAATGAATATGGCATCATGGGAGGCAGAGGTAAGGCACATGAGCACATGAGCACGTACACACACTTATACACAAAAGCACAACTAAAACCAGAACTAGATAAAATGGCTGAATGCCTAAGTCAAACTCCACATCTCATTCCGCTTTGGATTTCCAACCATAGAAACCACCAACCCCTCACCACCACCACCCATTCATGTCACCTATTTTGAATTGTAGTTTATCATACTTGTAACAGAATGCAACCTGGGTCAGCACTGGATTATCATGAGGACTTTCCCATGTGAGAGACAATGTACCAACATATACATCTGAAAGACAGCTTTCAAACAAAACTAACAAGTTACCATTTAGTTTTACGTCTAGGTCATATATAATTTGTTTAGCATGATTCATTTACTTATTGTACTAGATGTGTCTCCTAGCCTCTCTATATGGATCATTTCTAGCAATATCAACAATTTCACATTTCTAAACCTACAGCTCTAAAGGCCAAGATGGTAAAATGTGGCCACTGAGCTCCAGTGTCGCATTTGTCTGACCCAGCCTACATATCTGCTCTGTTCATCTCCTCTCTCTCCTTAACAACATCCAGTTCACAAAACTCCCATTACAGTGCTCTTTCCACCATGCCACATTCTCATTAGGTGGTTAATTACATCATGAGCTTGAAAGTAATAAAACAGCATTTCTTACTTTTTGTTAATTCAGATAGGCCTTCCCTCCAATTAGTGCAAATTATTGAGGTTTTATTATATACATACATATGTTTGTGTTTGCAAAGTTTCATTGATGAATAATGACTATGCAGCCACCCACGGACCAGATGGAAATGATTGGAGATCATTAAATACAACATTGTTAGGTCATTTCCAGCATGTAATCAGCAACAATGGCTGTGGTTAGACTTGTTACATAAACAGATGGAGGAGAGGATGACTCACTGAGTACAGAATTATTGAGGCCTTAGGTATCCCCAACACAGAGCTTACAAGAAATAAGCTTGGGGACTGTTAAGTTAAGCATGGCCTGGGTGGTGTCTACGTTGAAGGAATGATAATAAGAGCTGGGTCTTTGCTCACAGCATTTATTGACCGTAGCTTGAAATTATGAAAAGAGATTCTCCCTTCTTCTCTTCTCTTCCCTCCTTCCCTTATGTTCTTCTTTCTTAAAAACACTTATCAAATATGCCCCTCATTGGGCTAGTTATTAAAAAGGCAGTCCTAGGGCACATGGCTGGCTTAGTCCATAGAGCATGTGACTCTTAATCTCAGGGTCATGAGTTCAAGCCCATGTGTTGGGCATGGAGCCTACTTAAAAAATTTTAAAAATAAAATTTAAAAAAAGTAAAAAGTCCTAACCTCTGCTGCTACTATTTCCTGATTCTGTGGTCTTCCTCAAGTCAATTAACTCCTAGAAGCTCAATTTCTGCATTTAAAACTGAAGATAAAGTTGCCCATCATGCCTCTACTCCACAGATTTGCTCTGAAGATACAATAAAATTAATGAGAGAACCAGGAAGGGAGCCCCTTGGTAATTGCTATTGTTATTCCATGTCCAGCACCATCGCATTCCTCTAGCACATGATGTCAGCCTTGTGAATGTGCTTCTAAGCACATTCACACTAATAGCTACATATCATAGTTTAAAGTAGAAACATATGGCATTTGCCACTAAACAATCAGGTTTAAGTCCCTGCTCTAACATTTAATTGCTGTGCAGTGTTGGGCAAATTTCTTAAAGTCTCTGAGCTTCAAGAGATTATTGTGGGGAACAAATTAATAGGAAAGTATGGAGGGAAAGAAGGGAGAAAGAGAAGGAGGGAGAGAGGACAGATAAATGTTTTTTTGGTTTAAAAAGGGAAAAAGAAGGGACGCCTGGGTGGCTCAGTTGGTTGGACGACTGCCTTCGGCTCAGGTCATGATCCCGGAGACCCGGGATCGAGTCCCGCATCGGGCTCCCGGCTCCACGGCGAGTCTGCTTCTCCCTCTGACCTTCTCCTCGCTCATGCTCTCTCACTGCCTCTCTCTCAAATAAAGAAATAAAATCTTTAAAAATAAATAAATAAATAAATAAATAAAAAGGGAAAAAGTTTATATTCAGGATTTATGTTGAGTGGAGTAGGAACAAGAAGCTGTCAGGACTTGAGACCCCTCTGAGGACCAGACAAGTGCTTCAAATTCTTTCTCACTGCATCTGTTTCTCTCCACCTGTCTGGTTAGTTCTCACTGTATAATCTATATGGAATCCTAAAGTGAACCAGTCTGGGTGAGTTAGCAAGTCATTATGGCCTCCAAGAAAAGAGTTGTCTCCAAACAAGCCCATGAAGGCCCAATCAGTGGCTACTTTTGCTCAAAGAATGGCCAAGCACTACTCTTCTGATTAAGGGGCTGTGGATGGTCCAAGGGATACTGTAAGTGGCAGGAAACATCCCTGACTATTCCAAAATAAGGCAGGCACATAGAGTATACTGTGTTATGAGAAAGAAAGCAGTAACCAGAAACTGCGCCCTGAGCGCTCTAAGGGGATATTTAATGGTGTTCCAAAAGGTGCCATGGCTTAGGGGAAAGAGGTTAGATTCCAGCCAGAAAGTAATTTTTCTCACTAAAAGTTTCCCTTCGTTGCAGCAAATAAAGAAAAAAAAAAAGAAGAAAGTTAATGTATATGTAGGAGGATGGGAGAGAACAGAGGAGGCAAATACCATATATAAACTCAGCCCCCAGAGGGTAGAGATGACATGAGGGAAACAAAGATGAAACATGTTGTAACCATTTCCACAGCACAAAGGCAGGCAGCCAGCATTTTGCAGCTGGCTTGGGAGGATCTAGCCTCCTTAGCAATACTGATAATAATATTTGATACGCGATGTGTATTCTGAGTAATATCATAAGTAATTACTACTAAGTGCCCTAACAAATATTCACAGAGTAACTTGGGAACTAAGAGTGTGGGGCACCAGAGGAAAATCCGAGGAAGCTAGAAGAAGATAAATCTAAACTGTATCAACATCAAAGCTAACCTCCTCAACAACACCCACCTGCTATGAATGGAATTGTGTTCCCCCACAAAAAGGTGTGTTGGAACTAACTCTCAGTCCCATGGTACCTAAGAATGTGACCTTATTTAAAAATAAGGTCTTCACAGAAGTAATCAAGTTAGCATAAGGTCATGAGGGCATGCTTATATGACCCAATACAATGGGTGTCCTTATAAAAAGGGGAAGTTTGGACACAGAGACAGGCACACATAGAAGGAAGATGATGTGAAGACACAGAGGGAATGCCATCTATCAGCCAAAGATAGCTGGCAAACACCCAGAGGCTAGGGGAGAGACTTGGAACAGATTCTCCCTCACATCCCCCAGGAGGAACTAACCCTTCTAACTCCTTGATTTCGAACTTCTACCCTAAATTTCTGTTGCTTAAGCCATGTGGTTTATGGTACTTTTTTTTTTTTTATGGCAGCCCCAGGAATGTAAGTTCTGTAACTTAGATGTAACATCCTATTTAAGGATGTTCATCAGTTCCTCAGGGGGAAGGGGAACAGAAAGTGACAGTCAGAACTGCCTTGATAAGCACATATTCTTGTTGCTAGTAATTGATCACAGTGTACTGCTTTTGTACAGTGTATAGGCTCTCAGCCTCCCCTATAAATTCAGTCCTTAAATCATCTCTTCCAGCGCTGAATAAGGAGCTCTCTAGGATCCATTACAAGTATCTGAACTTGGTGTGTTCTACCTGAGTATCACAGTCTAAACCCCAGCAGCTGAGGAAGTCAAAGCCAGAATTCCTCCTCTTTAAACCAGAATGACTCTTGAATATGGCTTTTATGTTTTTCTGTCCAAGTGGGCTCTATGATCCAGAAGCACTTCACAGACCGTGAAATACTACGAAATAACAAGAACATCTATCCCACTAATAAAAATATTCTATTTTATCTCTCTTCCTTATCTATAAATATAGCTACCTGAAAATCCTGTAAGGCTCCAGGAAAGCAGTCGTAGAAACACTGGAAGAGAATACATTTTGTTCCAGCAGGAAACTGATTTGCGTGTCAGAAACCATGGCAAAAGTTTGATTGCACCAGAATTACCCACAGTTACCCACAAAATCCCCTCTGGGAATTCATTTGCCCTTTCCCCTCACCACCCTTCCTACCACTGCATTTTCATCAGATGAGTTAGAGGAAGTCTTTATATGGGAAAGCCTGGTAAGTGTTCTTCAATATCTCTATTCTTCTTCTTTAGTTAACCTGTAGATTTTATCTGGAAGCATAACCTCCTGAAGCAAGGACAAGCTTTTAAGATTTCTCATATGTACTCCCATGTGATTAATTTCTGACCAGCAGCAGACAAGAAGCGTTGAATGTGGTTTCCATAAAAAGGGAATAAAAAGGGAAGATATGTGATCTGTTTCCTTCTGTCTTCCTGGTTGGAATGTAGATATGATAGCTGGTTCTTATAACATGATCCCAAAGTCATCTAATGAGAATAGGGTAACAACATGATAGAGAGATGCCAGCCCTTTGCCACTGTGGAGGGTATGCCTACCCCTGGACTGCCAACACTGGTACATTTGTATCAAGAGAGACTTATAATTCTATATTGTTTAAATCTTGAGTATTCTGGGATTCTTATAACATGCCACCAAGATTCATCCTAAATGATTCTTCAATGCCTTGAAATACAAAGAACAGAAAATTTATATCACAATGGTTAAAAGAATATGGAAGCTTACCTCACTTACGGAGAAAGCCAGAGGTCAGACAGCCCCAAGACTGGTTAATTTGGCAATTTATGGAGGTCAAAGCACCCAGAATTTGGTATCTCTCTCCAGTCTATTTCCCACTGCTTCCCCCCAAATATTTCAGACCTGGGGAACTACTGTTCTCTAAATATGCCATGTTCTTTTAAGTCTCCTTTCACTTAAATATGCTGTTGCTTCTCCTTGGAATACTCCTCCTTCTCTTTTTAGCTGGTGTCTTAATCAGCTCAGGTTGCCATAACAAAGTTCCATAGACTAAATGACTTAACACAAATGTATTCTCTCACAGTTTTGGGAAGTCCAAGACAAGGTTCTGGCCAATTCAGTTTCTGATGAGGACTCTCTTCCTGGCTTATATAAGGCCACCTTCTCGTTATGTCCTCACATGATCTTTCCTGGGTGCATGGGGTGGAGGGAGAAAAGGGACCGAGCCTTCTGGTGTGTCTTCTCATAGGGACACTAATCCTGTCAGATCTCAGATCAGGAATTCACTCTTAGGATGTTACCTAGCCTCCTGTACTTTGGGAAAAGCCCAACCTCCAAATACAGCCACATTGCGAGTTAGGGCTTTAACATATGGATTTAGGGAGACACAAACATTTGGTTTATAATACCTGGCATGCTCCTCTTACTTATCCAAGCTACAATCAAATCTCATCTCCTTTGGAAAGCCTTCCCAGAACCCTAAAGGTAGAATTAGATGTTTCTTCTTCAGTTTCCACATAGTTCCTATCATGCAGTGCTAATTCCACTGACGGTAATTAAGTACATGTTAATCCACAAGAGTCTCAAAAGTATGGACAGTAGTTTGTTTGTTCTGTATACCTAACACCTAGGACAGTGCCTGGCACAAAGCTGGTGTTCAACAAATGTCTAAGGAAGAAGGAGAGACAGAAACATCCTATCTTTAGAAGACAATATAATCTGTATTCCAAACAACTAAATTATAAATGAATGCCAGAATAGCCATCATCCGCTGGATTTGTCTTAATGATACATAAATTCAATTTCCAGATTACTAAATTTGGTGTGCTGGATGAGTGTCTGAATTAAAATGCGATCTTCCAATTTAGTGGCTATAGGACTTGATTGATTTCTTTCTGCAGCAAATTTTAAATGAGTCTAAATCCTTGCTGCCCCTCCTAGCCCCTTCTCCTTGAATCTTGGTGGTCTTAATAACTTGTCTGTGGTAAAGTCACCTTCAGGGGGTTCTAAGGCTATATCATAAGGAGACTTGCAGCTTCAGCCCACATCTCTTAAAATGCGTGCTCTCAGAGTCCTGGGGCGCCATGCAAGAAATGCAACTACCCTTAGTCCACCATGCTATGAGGAAACTCAAGCTGGCCACGTGGCGAGACCAGGCAGAGAGAGTGATACCTGAGCACCACCGCCCTCCCACCTCCCCACCCGCCAACAATCATGTCATCCCCACTGTGGTTTAGAGTTCCTGGAATAGAACTAGCTGACTCTGCTATGCTCTATCCGAATCCATGACCTAAAGAAGCATGAGATAATAGTCACAAATTGTTGTTCTAGGCCACTACGTGCTGGAGTAGTTTGTTAAGAGGTAATAGATGATGAAACACTTACTCCTACTGTGTCTTCGTGTTCTTGATTGAAAAAGGAGATGGGAACAGTTTCCCCTTCGAGGCACCACTCCAAAAGTGAAACTGGTTATAATTTGTAAAGCAGTTAAAACCATACCAAACCCGAAGTAAGTGCTTACAAATATCAGATATTTCTATTTTATTTCTTTATTCTTGATTTCTATAGATCAAAACCATTTTGTTTGGGTGGAATTCATGACGGCTCAACTTAGGTAGTGGCACTGGCTTAACGCCCTATGCAGGTGAGGCCATCTCTCGAAGAGAACCTGTCGGGAGAGGAGGAAAGAACATGCCCCTGCCCCAGTTACCAAGGAATCCTTTTACTAAGACGTCCGACTACTAAGGCCTGGGCAGGGGAGAAAGGCTTTCTAGTGAGCTTCCAAATTTTCTGTTTACACTGCTGGCGTTTTTTTTCTTTTCCTCTTATCCCTCTTGGGATAATTTGACACTAATGGGCAAAACTGTTGAGGATGGGAATTGTTGGTCTTTTCTCCCAGGGCGCCTGGAATCCAGCTTCAGAGGAGGAGAAATACAAACATGACACTAATGGACTTCCCTTGTTCTCAGTTCTTCTCATCTCAAGACAGCAGTCCCCTTGGCATCAAGGCTCCTCACTTCAGATCCATTAGTGCCGGGCAAATGAGCTGTGTGGTTTCTCTCATCTCCTGCCCATAAACCACCACAGGGACCTCTCTCCTGACCCCTCCCTCTAGTTAACATTGTTTAACAGATTCAAGGACACAGTTGCGGTTCTTTTATTCCTAGAAGAGTGAAATGTGCTAATGCTCCCTGTGCTGGCCATCCAGGTTGGCGGGCTGTTTGATGCTCGCTGTTTCAAGATGTTATTGATAGTCTGTTACTGAGCACATAGGTAGTGAAAAGGGCCCTTGGGAGCCCACGGACACCCCTGCGTTCTTCCGCTGACATAGCCTGGCACAGCCCCTTCATTTAGGCTCCTCGGACTCCCCAACCTGGCCTTGGTTTTACTGACTCCGGGCAGTGTCAGGGGCCTGAGCCACTGGGAGGAGGGTCTGAGTGGCAGACGGACCCAGAACTTAGACTCATACAACTAGTCTCCCTGCTCAGCTAACTTACAAAGAAATGGGGATGGCTTTCTTGGCTGGGCTGGATAGTTAACCAGCATATGGAGTATGGGAAAACGATTCCGTTTTAAAACTGTAGACCTGGGTCTCAGGCCCTCTCTGCCTTAGACCAGCTGTCTGATATCAGGTAAGCCATCGAGATCTCAGCCTACTTAGTTCTATAAATGGGAATAAACTATTTAGCTCAGCGGGCAACTATGACATCTGGACAAGATAAGGTTTTGCCTTTCAGCTCTACAGCACCTAGAAAGGCATGCAGATATTGACCATTACCAGAAAGAGCCTGGTTTTCTTGTAGCTGGGTCACAAACACACTTGGAATCCAGAGGATGCTACAAATGGTTTTGCTACTATTCCTAACATGCGGTCTTTCAGTCCACAGAGAATTTGTGCTATTTCCTCTTTACTTCCTTTTTCTTTTCTAGCCTCTGCTCTGGGTCCTAGCCATGGGTACTGTCTGTTCCTTGTGGCTGAGCCTGGGACAAGCCCTATTCCAGGCACCTTCCAAGCGGAGCTCCAGAAATGAAACAAGCCTCTCTTGCTGACCCTGTCTCCTCAGCATAACTTCGATTTATAATGACACTGAAATATCTGTCCCAACCATGGCAAGAATGGGGCCATTTTAAAGGGACAGAGAAGTGTAGCCTGACAAAGATGGAAAGCACCTGGCACATAGTAGGTGTTTAATAATGACCCTGTGTTCCTTTAACTAAAGCTTTATCCTAACTCTTCAGCCTACAACATGTGGGACCTGGAGCAAGTTGCTTAATCTCTTATGCCTCAATTTTCTCACCTGTAAAATAGGGATAATAATAGAACCCAGGTCACGGGGTTGTTATAGAAATTAAATAAGCTTATACATATAAAACTCAGAATGATGCCCAGCAAATAATAAGTAACATATAAGTATTTGCTGGTATTACTGTCATTATTCGCTACTTTGACTGCACTTTTCATCCAGGCTAACACAATTTACAATTGGGGGTTCACACAATTCAGTCTCTCTTCTCTCTCCTTATTTATTTATAGGGTTGTTTGTTGTTGTTTTTTAAGTTTTCATGTATCTATCAGAGAGAGAGAGAGAGAGAGAGAGAGAGAGAGCACAAGCAGGGGGGAGTAGCAAGCCGAGAGAGAAGCAGGCTCCTTGCTGAGCAAGGAGCCCAATATGGGACTCGATCCCAGGACTCTGGGATCACGACCTGAGCTGAAGGCAGATGCTTAACCAGCTGAGCCACCCAGGCATCCCTATTTATAGATTTTTAAAAGTTATTTCATTTGTTCAAAAACCCATTTGTTTGGTGTAGGGTCAGAGACTGGGAGCATATAGGTCTGAGGTCTTCAAGCTTGGCCACTACGTGACCTGGGGCAAGGCTGGCCACCTGCTCCTCTCTCCTCTCTGCTATGGCTCACTCTTAACAGGTGATCTGTGGAATCAATTCACCTCCAGGCCAGGAAAATGGCAGAGCCCCTTTGATACTGAATCCCTGTATTTCTCCTTCACCCTTGATTCCAGGCAAGACTGAAGGCAGCCTATTTTCCAACTGCTTAACTCTCAAGAGAGGAGGAAAGCCTGCCTTCAAACGTAGCTCACTGCCTTTCCCCAAGATAAGTACCACCCCCAACCAAGACTCCCTGATTATCAAGCATGTCAGCAGTACTCTAAGAATCCTGTTTAAAATAAGCAAACCAGTCCTCCGGGAAGACCTGAGGGATTGCTTTGAACAAAGTGAATAAGCCTTACTGCATAAATGGATACATCCTCATTAAGCTGCAGATGGCCGGAATCACTGGGATGGTGACCCTCACGCAGGAGGTGCTACACCTCTGCGGGTGGGGTTCACCAGGGAGCATAATTCTCTACCCCCTGGGGAATATTTGCCTCCAACATCTCTGTATTCTCATAGTGATACCTGTAGAATCATGATTTTTCTTTCTTTCCTCCCTTTAATCTCTCCTTCCAAAGTAGTCTCAAGCCCCTGCTATGCACCAGATTCTGTGCTTACTGACAGTTACATAAGGAAGATTAAGACATGCTTCTTGCTTTCAAAAAATTCACACATCAGTGGGAAAAACGAAAATGTAAAGGGTTCTATAATACAATGCCAGGCTAAATCTGGTTCCCCTGTTAACACTCTAATAGCACTTAGCACTTTCCCTTCCTATAACTTGTCATAGGTTAGAAAATGTATTTGTATTTTCCAGTAATTAATTCCTGCCCTTCCTCCCCCCCCCCCACAGTATAGGCTGTGATGCCTTGAGCTACTACGTACTTAGTGCATATTATACAGCAGACACTGGTTAAGTGTCTTCCAATTATCAATTTTTCCTCTGTACAACCACTTTTAGACGAATGTCCTAATATTATTCTCACTTTACCAATAAGGATATTCAGACATGGAAAAATGAAGTAACATGTCTCAGGTCATATAGCTTAAGAGTCAGTCAGGTCTTAAACTGAAGCTAAAAGGCTTCAGACCCCTTCTCTTGATTACCTAGTTCTACATTAAAAGCAAGACATCAAAGCTTTTTTTTTTTTTAAGGTGATAGATAAGTACATGACACAGTCCAGAAAGATTTCCATGCAAAATAATTAGGTTTTGGTAATGTGGATAAACTTCACTTGTCTGAAAAATCCATTCATGTGGAATCCAGTGTCAAATCCCAATGAGGTATTGCAGTGATACAAATGATGAAGAAGGGGTAAATGAGAGCACTTGGATCAGATTAAGAAAGAAAACACTTATTGCAGAGCAAGTTTATGTGTAAAACTGGACAATATAACTATCCTAAACTCAAAGTCAGATTTCTGACTTAATCTGAATTTATAATGATGAAAACCAAGAAAATTGGTCAACTATTTCCTAAAGAAGACCCACCGGACCGCTCTAACAGCTCGATTCGTTCAACCACGGGCAGCAGGTGCTTCTCTGGTAGGCCCTTATCATCCCATTAATTGAAATAGCAAAATGTCTACCAAAGATAAACATGAGCTTCCTTTGTGCGACTATGTAATCTAAAGACTTACTGAATTCAAAACTGTTTACCTGTTCTGTGCCTTATGAAAGTATAACACGGAGACTTTTTATCTTGTGTTAAATTCCTGTTGGTAATTTAAAGCATGAGGGCCACACCAATTAGGTTTTGACCCCAGCTCTCTTACTCATTGTTTATGTAGACTTGGACACATCATTTAGCTTCTCTTGGTCTCAATTTACTTAGCTGCAAAAATAGAAGATTGAATTAGATGATTTTTAACTCTTGCTCTCTTCTAACATTCTGAAATGTAATGATATATTAAGCCTTTTTATACCCTTGTATAATGTTTTATTTCCATCGAGTGATGTTAGAAAATATTCACGTTTGACTCCAGTTCAAATTTTTCCCATGAGCATTTACTATAATAAAAACCACTGAATTCGCTTAGAAAATAAATTGGGAATTAGGATTTGTGTCCAACAAAGTAATGTTGTTCTCAGAGCATCAATAAATAGATGGAATAAGGACATCAGATGTAGAGATTGCTGGTGTTTACAAATACCAGGACTCTCCTTTTCTTCTGGGCATGTAGTGGGAACATCCTGCAGTTAGTTGAGGCCATGTCCATGTGCCTGACTATCTACCAATGGGATGTGAAGCTACCTTGGCATGCCTCCTTGAGGCACCTGGGTGGCTCAGTTGGTTTAGCATCCGACTCTTGATTTCAGCTGGAGTCAGGATCTCAGGATCATGGAATGGAGCCCCAGTTCAGGCTCTGTGGTTAG
>PISX010035164.1:0-13235 GCA_004024625.1 Mellivora capensis
TACCAGTGGAATTTTGATGGGAATGGCATTAAAAGTATAGATTGCTCTAGGTAGTATAGACATTTTAACAATGTTTATTCTTCCGATCCAAGAACATGGAATGGTCTTCCATCTTTTTACGTCTTCTTCGATTTCTTTCATGAGTGTTCTGTAGTTCCTCGAGTACAGATCCTTTACCTCTTTGGTTAGGTTTATTCCCTAAAAGCCTGATGCGGGCCTCGATTCCAGGACCCTGAGATCATGACCTGAGCCGAAGGCAGAGGCTTAACCCACTGAGCCACCCAGGCGCTCCAAGAAAATAAAATTCTTAAAAAAAAAAACCAAACTTGTTATTCTGAACCAACTTTAAACTTAGGGAAAAGTCTACATAATATGAAGAGTTCCCATGTATCCCTCACCCAGCTCCCCCTGATGTTAACATTTTACGTAACTGTAGAATAATTACTAACACCAGGAAATTAACATTAGTAGAATACTGTTAACAAAATAAAGACTCTGTGTTTCTTACTTCTCCTTATTCCCCTGTAAACTATAACTTCTAGATTGACCCTTGTTTTTCATGACCTTGGTGTATTTGAAGAGTTTTGTTCAGTTATTTTGCTGGATATCCCTCAATTTGGGTTTGTTTGGTGATTTTTCCTGAATGGCTTGAGGTTATACACTTTTATTAAGAATACTAGAGAATGAAGCTGCGGCCTTAGTGTATCATATCAGGGGGTCCCAGGTGTCAACGTGGTGTAATTACTGGTAATGTTGACTTGATTACTTGGTGAAGGCGGCTTCTGCTGAGGTTTCTCCATTGTAAGTTTACTACCATTCCTTTCATAGTTAGTAAATATTTTGGGGAAGACACCTAGAGACTCTGCAAATCCTGTTTCTCCTGAAATTCTTGCTTTCTAATTTCAGCCCCATCACTGGATCTTTCCTGGAACAAATATTACTGTAGTGTTTGCATAATGGGGACAATCTATTTCCGTCTACATTTATCAGTTGGAATTTCCTATATGGGATGGCCTGCCCTTTTCCTCCATTTATTTATTGATGCTATACATTTTAAAAATTTTTGTCAGTGAGAACTCAGCAATATTTATTCTATGCTATGTGTAATACCCTAATACCTTCCCTTTCTATTTTGTTCGTCAAATGTGTTCCAGCCGTGTCATTAGGATCCTCTTCAGGTTGGCTCCTGTGGTCAAGCCTCCATCTTTTTTAAGCATTTCCTGACTCTCTGGTACCACAAGATGCTCCAGGTTCATCTTGTATCTTGTATTTTCCCTGATCTTATTCTGGAATTTACTACTTCACAAATAGCCCTGTTGTTGTTGTTGGGGTGTGTGTGTGTGTGTGTGTGTGTATGTGTGTGTATTTAATTGGTGGAAGATGGTTAGAAACAAAATCAGAGGACTAAGCATGTTTATCATTTCTGGGTCCCTGCTTCTAGTGCTTCCAGGAAAGAGTGGGAGAAATTTGCACACATGCTTGCCCATGCATATGCGCACATCTGCACCTATCCTTTACCTGTATATATATATGAAAGACATGACTTTATACCAGTCCTTCAGATACCCATGCACTAGCATGGGCCCCCTTGGGCTTTATCCCTTTCTTTGGTTGTAACTGTTTTCTCTTACCATCAGGAACCTGGTTCTCATTAGCGTCAAAATGTTCCTCAATTGCTCAGTTTTCGTATGAGCATGGAGTAGTTTCAGATTCACAACCCATACTCCAGTAAGAGACACATTTGCTGATGAGATTACAGCATTTACATATGGTTCTTTTTGTCTTAATTCCTACAGTATCTAGGCAAGATGCTGCTTTCCATGGTCACTTAGGTCAATCTTCCCCTCCCCCTCCCTTCGGTGTGGTTATGGATGGTGTTCATTTGGAATATGGCTTTTAAAACAAAACACATGCTCAAGTTCGCATGCCAAGGTGAGCATGCTTGTGATGGCTTCTGTCTCAACTGGCTTCTTCTTTCCAATCACATCTGCTACTGCAGTCTTCCCATGCGTGGCCACTGGCTTCTTTGCCAAGCCTGGGTTTTTGTCACACACTATGGTCCTTGTTTGGAAAGCTGCACATGGTCTCAGTTCAGAGGTCTGTCCAGGACTCCTTGGCACCCCAGCACAAAGGGCCTTTGGCATGTGCCAGAACTTGTCTGCCTCTGCTTTGTGGGGACTGCTTCTGACCAGCTGAAACCCTGACCCAGGCTGGGCCTCTGAGGCTGCCTCAGAATGGGCTGGGGCAGGCCCAAGACATCTCAGGCAGTGGCATGGGGTGGGTTTGTGCTTGGGCCTCAGGGAAACTTCTGGCCGCCTGTTGTCCTTCAGATTGCTTCAATGTCTACGTACTTTGTAACTAGGGGCACAGTGTGGGTTTCCCCTCATTTCCCTTTGGAACCCTGAGCAATTTAAAAATAAGAACCCCCAAACAGCCAACTGGGAGGCCATCTCCAGTAACCCTGCCAACAGAAAAGAGGGAGGGCAAATGCCTCCTGCTGTCGCTCTGGGCCTGCCGAATTCCTTCGCAGTTGGGGACAAGGTCATCCTCTGCCTACAGGTCAGCAGGACCAGGGAAGAAGGAAGGCTGTGGAGAAATCCCCTACAGAGGGAGCCTGGGAGAAGAAGCTGAGTTCTTGGGGAGGTTAAAGGGGAAGCAGTGTGTGAGTGGGAACAACCAGTCTCCAAAATGAAAGTGTGGTTGTAGATTCATTTACATGTGACATGACTCAAGTCTACTTTGGTTTTGGCAGACTTTTCTCTCTTTAGACTTGAAGTTGTTCAGGGCAAAGAGATCTTTTTTTTCTTTCTTCATTATCTATGTCCTTAGAAAACATGTCAATTGAATGTAGAGCCCATGAAGAAATGAAATAAGAAGATGAGTTTTAAGACTTAAGTGTCCTAAGGAAAGGATTACCAGGGTGGGGGTGGACACAGATGCCTGTGCTGGGTGAGAGGAGCTTCATCTGGGTCCCGGAGGTGGAAGAAGGGAGATGAGCAGGTGGGGCAGGAGAACACATTCAGTGCAGGCCAGGGAAGCATGGTTACAATGGTCAGGATGTTTGAGGCATTGTGGCTAAGAAATTGAGTGAAAGTGGGGAATTATGGGGGATGAAGTTGATATAGTTGATTAGGACCAAATCCTAAAGAGAAAGCAGAAGTTGTAATAGTTAGAAATTGAACTTTGGAGCCAAATAGATGTGCTTGGTTTCATACAAGTTTATATTGGTGGACCTTTTTATTGTTACAGGGTATGTTCCTATACTTGTGATGGTTGAAATAGTTCTGCGGTTCAGATGTGTGTGTGAGTGTGTGTGTGTGTGTGTGTGTGTACCTGTCTCTTTATCTTCTATCTATCTGTCTATCATCATCATCTATCTATCCAACTATCATCGTCATCATCCATCATCAATTAATCTGGGGTAGCAGTCAAGTCTATAATGTTATAAAATTTGGAGTCAGTCTGCTACAGTCCCAATACTTCCTCTCTCGGTGACCTTGGATCGGTCACTTCACCTCTCAGAGTCCCAATACCCTTGATCTGTAAAGTGGGCCTGGGAACAACAATAACCAGGCCACAGAGTTGCTGTAAAGATGGGTTGCTGTGTGAGTAGTGTGGTGGGTACCTGGCTTTGGGAAGCACTGCTGGTGCTGTCATTAGTAATGACACTAATTCTACAGGGAAATGTTGCTGCTTGCGCCCATGTTCAAGCATGGACAGTTGATGTTCCTGGAAAAAGGAGTAGTATAAGGAAGCCATGTTTCAGGAAATGTTGATCCTAGAGTGTGCGGGGTGGGCTGATGTGAGGTGATTGTCTGAGTAGCCAGTTGTGGCCACAAATCATGCACACACAAAAACATAGCGACACAAGAAGATTAAAAGTCCCAGGTAAGTGAGACATACAGGGTAAGCCCTGAGAGGATGGTGAGATAAAGAAAGGGAGCGAGAGAGGAGGCATGGAAAAAGAAGTGAGATCTGAGGTTGGTTCAACTCCTGAGCTTGACCCTGGTTTTGGTCAAATAGAGTATCTTTTATTTATATAAAGATGGAGTTCTGGAAAGCGTCATGGAGGATACAATGGAAATATCCCATGATGCCACTTCCTCCCAGCATTGTTCTCCCCTTCTTGAGAAGATAGGATTTTCCTTGCTGTTGTAGTGTCATTCATCTAGGGATGACAGCAAAACCTCCTGATGATTCGTGAGCAGCTCATTAAAAGCTGGGTGTTCCCCTGACTCTTGAAGGTAACACTTTGAATGTGCCAAGGAGTCAACTCCTCTGTTCAGGAAGTGGAGAGAAGGTGAAGGTGCATTTTATCCCTTGCATACAAGGACAGGGGAGAATATCTCTAGAACAGTATGTTTGGTTTCTTATGAACACATGTGGTATTTGGCGAGGCACTGCAGCTGCAATATTATTTTCTCGGTGAATGAATAAAAACTAAGAAGGGTGTAGATGTGTCCAAGTGGAACAGGGCAGGCGTAAAGATGCCCACTTTGTCATGGAGAGCCTCTCACGTGGTCTACCCACGGGACAGCATCGTGACTACATTAGTCATCTGGTTTCACGTGGCTTGGGTGCTTTTCCTTTAAACTGTCTGAGGGTTTCCATGGAGCTAATTACGTGCCATTTATTAAAGAACCACAAGTTATCTGTGCATGAATATATGCATTTTTGTTACCCAGCCAGAATCTCCCTGTAGTGCCTTTCTGATCTGAACTTCAGCTTCTTCTGTTGCTGGAGAGAAGTGTCTCTTTTGCTCTTCTTTCTAATCTCATTCTTCTCCTGCTTCCCCGCCTCTTCTTCCTTATCCTTTGCTCTCTGTGATTCTCACATGGAACTAATACCGCACACAGGTGAGTTGGTTCTTATAGTAGAGATGATAACTGCAAAAATTCTGCGATCCCACCATCCTCTATCTCCCTCCACCCTTGGTGGCCTCTCCTTACGTTTCCATCTCCTTACATGTAATGGGTTGCGTCATCTCCAAATTCCTATGTTGAAGTCCTAACCTCCCATCCCTCAGAATATGAACTTCTTTGGAAATAGGGTCATTGCAGATGTAATTAGTTAAGTTAAGATGAAGTCATACTAAAATAGGATGGGCCCCTAATCCAATCCAATATGACCAGAATCACTATGAAAAGGTGAAATTTCAACACACACACACACACACACACACACACACACACACACAGGAACTTCATGTGAGTAGGAAGGCAGAGACTGGAGTTTTGAATTCGTAAGTCAAGTGACACCCATGATTTCCAGAAGAGTGCCAGAAGGTGGGGGGGACAAAGGGCACAGGCCTCTCTGGGTACTTGCATCCTGTTTACACAAAGATGGAGTGTCTACAATACTTTGGCTAGCTCACATATCTTGAATACCTTTATCTTTACCAATGAGAGCCCATTTCTAATGTCTATCTTGCTTCAACAAGCCACAATTTTCTCCAATGCAAACTTCTTCCTGACATTCGGAATGATCACTAGAAAAGATAAAAGCATTGGTTGAAATGTGAGTAACAGGGTCACTTAGAGAAGCTGCTTCTAGAATACAGGTAGGTCAGGGCTTTCACCCCAGAACTGTGGGTCACCCCAGGACTGTGGATCACCCCGGGACTGTGGGTCACCCTGGGACTGTGGGTCACCCTGGGACTGTGGGTCACCCCAGGGCTGTAGTTCTGATGTTTGAACAGTTAGCTTGAGCTAACACACACAACATCATACTATGTCTTCTGAAGTATTCTTTTTAATATTTTTTTAAAAAAGATTTTATTTATTTATTTGTTAGAGAGAGAGAGAGAGTGCGAGCGGGCGCACTCAAGTGGGGGAGCGGCAAGCAGAGCAGGCAAAAGAAAAAAAAGGCTCACGGCTGAGCAAGGACCTTGACATGGGACTCAATCCCAGGATCCTGGGATTATGACCTTAGCCAAAGGCAGACTCTTAACCAACTGAGCTACCCAGGAGTCCCTCTTCTGAAATGTTTTAAGAGGAAGTGACAAACCACAGGACTAATGCTTTGCTAGGCCATGCCAGTTAAACACAGTCCCTACCACTCCCTATTGTGCTCCATCCTGTGGTTTCTGTCATTTCTGCCCCATTTGGATCCTATATCCTGTGGGTCTGTGGGTGCTCGTGTGAAGCATGAGGGTATGGGCACTGAAAGCCAGATGAGGGAACTTAGAGCTTACGCAGTACCTGACTCTGGCAAGCTATGCTAAAATTGAAACATAGCGGAGCACACGAAAGGTAAACAGATGCACACTCCTGAGATAGGATTAATGTCCCAAATCTACCAGTACTGGTCATGTGGATTTGGCTGCTACTTCATCTCCATGGAGCGGAGTGTCCTCATCTATTACATGTGCAGTCTGGATGAAATATTCTGTAAGGACTCTTTTAACTCCCTCAAATTACTTTTTTATATTCTACTGTGTGGACACAGGCAGCATGGATTCTTCGTGGAAGGAATGGGTAAGAATTCTAGAGGGAAGACAAATGCAATTTTTAAAAAATTTGCTAACAGGTTATGTGTAAAAACGCCATTCACAGTATGGAAGCACTCACTGGTTTCTTGAGTCCTACCCATGACTTGATGGTGTAAGGGACGTTGCTGTCTGGTACATTTCATCCTACTTATTTATGTGTACGTGTATTTATTACCCTACACACTTAAGATAGGATTTAAGGTGAAATTCTTCCACTCCCCTTCTTCCTAATTTTTTCATAATTTTCATGCAGAGCACTAGGTGGCAATGTTGTGTTTTTAAAATCACTTTTCTTTTTCCCCACTATTTGGTGAGATGCTACTTAAAAATAACTATGTTTTCCATTTTAGTTCATCTTGAGATCATACTTCCTCATTGTTTAAAATGTGATAAGAACCGTTCATTCTTAAGCTCAGAGGCACTAAAAATTGTTGTTGTTGTTCTTCAAGATAACAATCCCAGTAGCTAAGTCAAGTAAAATTAAATAAAATTATGGTATAAAAGGAATTTGAACTTTCCCTGAAAAAGGAGTTTAGAATTCATCCTTAAAATAGTTAGAGAATTGACAGAGAGATTCTTATTCTCTATGGAGAAGGATGCCAAACCCAGTTTTACTCTTTTTTTCAGTGTATCTGTTTTCAGAGAGAGAGAAAGAGAGAGAGAGAGAGAGAGAGAGAGAGAGAGAGGAAACTACAAACCAATTTTAGAAAGCAAAGACCATTTAAGGCCCTCATCATAATAAAATTTTTGAAAAGAAAAGACATTAATCTTCTGAAAGATAGCTCTTTGCAAATAAGGAAAATCATCCAGGCATTTCTTTCCACAGTAGGAGTGAAACCAGAAGGAAAGAGTACATTAGACCCAGAATTTTCTCTGGCCTGATAGTGAAGAGTATGGACTCATCTCTTTCACAGACACTGTTTCTAGAAACTAGCAGTTTGGGGGGAAAGTTATTTGTATGTTTAATGATCTGAGACTGTTTTTCTATGAGTACTGTTATATTGACATTGGGCAAGTCGAGGGGGTGGGGAGGAAGACGGATAATGGGGTACTAGTCTTATTTGCTCAGTTACTTATGTTGCAAATCCTCACTTACCCATAAACACACACCCAGCTACAGTTGCGGAGTGTCTCTGGGGGCCATTTAAAATCATGCATGGCCAATCAATTAAGTGCCTGACTCTTGGTTTCCGATTAGATTGTGATCTCAGGGTCCTGGGATCGAGCCTCGTGTCAGGATCCTGTTCAGTATGGAGTCTGCTGGAGTTTCTCTCTCCCTCTGCTCCACCCCCCTGCACTCTCTCTCAAATAAGTAAATCTGTAAAAACAAAAAACAAACAAACAAACAAAAACCATGCATGGGCCATGGGCTCTGCCTCACCATCCTAACTTCTGAGGTAGGGCACCAGCCTTTCAGGATTTTGACTTTCTCCTTAACTAAATAGGGGCTCCCATCTCTCAGAATTGTTGTGACAACTCAATAATAATGATTAAAAATAATAAAGTACAGGGCATAGAACATAGTAGTTAATACTGCTATTTTCCTTTTCTTTCCAAAGGTTGACCAAAAACGATCCTAATGTCACCTGACCTGAGCTGCTGGCCAAAGTGTAAGTAAAGCTCTGATGTCAAAAGACAACTCAGACCTTAACAATGCTCATACTTTCTATAATAGCAAACGCACAAGTTGTTTCACATTCAAAGCCACTGTCCCTTTTAAAACCACATGCATGTTTCCTCCACAAATAAAAAGTAAAAATGAACAAAGAAAAACCCCAAGATGCCAGGCAACAAACTCTGCACATGACTTAATGTGGTACCTGCATTAGGTACTTTTAAAACTGCTCCAGCTTAAATGTCAGAACTTCCCCAGAAATCTAAAGATGAGTTTGAAAAAAAAATAAAGAAAATAAAGATGAGTTTGAAAATCAAAATTTGGTTTTGATTTGGTTTTCCAGACCTACTTAAATTGTAGATGTAAAGTCTAGGCAAGCAGAAATAATTTCATTTACTTTATCTAATTGGGCAAATAAAGACTGAAGTGATACTAGAATCGACTGTACTAGACACTATTCGCCATAATATTTGAAACAGTGAAGCTTTGTTTCATGTGTATATGAATTTAGATTTTTGTTCAATTTGCTAGATGCTGTTGAGATTATTATGTTTTATATACATATGAATTTATGTAAATGCCTTTAAATGGACTGTCCCTAGAAACAGTATCTGTGAAAGAGGTAAATCCTTTCACTGATACACACAATGCATAGGACAGCCCCCACAACAAAGGACTATCCAGCCCCAAATGACGATGGTGCTGTGGTTGGAGAAACCCTGGCTTAGAAAGAGCTTCCCGATGGTAGGGTCCAGACCCTTCTGGTTTGGGTTAATATTGTGAGGTGAAAACAGGATTATCTGTGTCTCAGTAAGCTCATAGAATACTCTGTAATGAAATGATACAAAATGTTCATACTCTCTGTTCTTTTTTTATTGTTGTGTCCACAAGAAATGAAAGCTTCTAGCTTCTCAGGGATTTTGGAAGGCTATCGTAGAAGACTTCAATGATATTTTTAAGAAAATTATGCAGACTAAACTTGTATACTGCTGGCGCTATATGACGGCTCTAACATAATGCAAACTGTCGTTCTGAATGAGCCTGTTGGAAATAATTCATGTTTTTCTAGCATATGAAACAAGAGAGAAGTGTTTTAAATCAATGTTCAGTTGAGGAAGTGCTAGGGACCAGGCCTTGGGGATAGGCTGGGGAGGAATGATACACTCACTGACTTCAGACAACCAGCAGTCATAGGACAATGACAACTGTGAGTTAAATCATGACCTGAATCATGACCTAAAAGCACAGCCGGCTGGGTGCTGGGGAAAAGAGGAGCCTGGTATCTAGGAGTGGAAGATAGAGAGATGTCGGGTGGAGGTCACTGAGCAGGTCAAGGAGGTCAAGGCCAGCACCACCGGGGAGGGATGGAGGCATTGCCGGAAGGTGGAGTGGGGAAAGCAGAAGGAGGAAGCCAGGTTAGGAATTCAGATCTTTATCATAAGAGCAGTAAGAAGCATTAATTAATCAGAAGCATAAGATAATTAGTTTTTCTTTTTTAAAAAAATCACTCTGGTTGGAAATGGAAAATGGATGGTATGAAAATAATTATACTATTTTTATTCCCGTTATTTAAGTGATATCCTGTCTCTCTCCCTGTCCCCGGTCCCACAAAGTAGAGGCCTTGCCTCTACCTACTATCCTGAGGTGTAGACACGGTTCATAACTGTTGATGTATGGAACCAATGTGAAAATTCTGAATTCATCTTTAGATTAATTCACTGTGAATTCATCTAAAGTGATGTCCTGAAGGTGGGGTGAGGTCTGAGTTGGAGGAATTGGTTCAAAGCCAAAAATCCATGGGTTTAGATAAAAAGAATGAACCAAGATGGGCACTAAAGCAAAAATTCACTGTTGGAGAAACACACAGTACTAAAAAAGGGAGAGCCTGGAAGGATCCTCTGATCATGGCAGGCAAGTCTCCTGAGACTTTTCCTGGACACAGCAGGGCAGGTACACTTTCCCAGATGACTTCTCTTGTGACTAGTGGGAGCCAGGGTGTCCCTGGGTTTGATCAACAAGTCCTCTCATGGAGCTCTTGCATATTTCTGATGCAGAATGTGAATTTCCCAAATCACCATTCCGTGGGCATCTTCCCCACGCTGTACCAATATGGGACCTCCATGGCATCACCAGAAATCCAGTACTCTTCGTTTAAGATTGTCTGCACCCCCTGCTAGGTCTGGCTGCTGGAGTGCATGGTGGAATATGGGATCTTAGCAGGTTGGGAGAGGCGGGCACTTGGCCAAGACATGGCGAATGCCCATGGAAAGGACAGTGGAGTAGAGAGGCCAGAGGTTTTATTTAAAGGAATAGCACCAGAATGGATTTTTCCACCACTGTAATATGGCCTCATCCTGATTCTAGTATTTGTGGTTTTCTCCTCTTTTTAACCATTCTGTGTTTTTGATAATCCCGTCCCCACACTCTATTTTTTTTTTTTTTTTTAGGAGGGACACTTAGTGTCCTGGGCTATCAATATGGGGCTGTCTTTTTGAGCAGGGCCAGGGCCACTGTGCTGCACACACACAGAAGGCATCATGTGCACACAGTCTGTGTAAATGATGCCCCCTGGAGTTGTTCTCTACACACACATACATTTGGAAATTTAAAAATAGAACATTAATCATGTCTTGTTCTTTGCATTCCTTTTATAATGCAATGCTTCTGACTGATGAAGCAAGTAGTCAGGAACTGTGGGAAAGAAAGAAACATGCAAAAAGTCATATGCCAGGAGGATATCTTTCTGTATTCTTTGGTTAAAAGAATTCTTGGCTTGGTTCTCTAACTCTCACTGTGAGTTCTGGAAGGTGGGGGTGGTGTCTACCCTGGTCACTGAGGTTTACCTAACTCTTGGCACAGTGTTCCACACAAAACAGGAACTGGGTAAATACTTGTGGAGTAAATAAAAAAAAAATTTTTTTTTCATTTTTGTGGACAGTGTTATCGATTGGGGTTATTTTCAGCTGTTGTTACAGAACTGTTCCTGCAGAGGCTTAATCAAATAGGCAGCTACTTTTTCTCCTTTGTGGTCTTTATGCAGGTGCATGGAGCCCCACAAAGTGACCAACAAGGAAACTGTTCTCTTTCCCTGCTCTGTTCTTTGCCTGAGGCTTTTGCATGCAGGGTTGCAAGATGGTTGTGCCAGGCCTCCAGGCGGGTCAAAGAAGAAGGTCAAGGGGCAAAACAAGATGATTCTGGATCTTTTTAGGAAATAAAGTAGTTTGTTCAGAAGCCTCACTAAGATCTCTGTAACAAACCAGGACATGGCATCCTTTGCCCCAAGAGGGTAGGAACCAAATTTATTTTACTCTGACTATGGAGTTACCTGTATTCTCTGGGTGTTGCTACAGAGGAACAGGGCTTCTTATAGTGCCCATGATGTATGTACATTAAATACCTTATTTTTTTCCTATGTATGCAAAAAAATTTTCCTTATGTTATTTACTAACAAAAAGAATTTTATAAACCTAATTCCCAGCATGGTATTTTTGAGAAGCTTTTGAGATAATACCTAAAGTTGCTTCATTAAAAGAGGAGGCTGACCATATTTCTGACAATACCTTAAGCCAAAAACCTTCTTGTGATGGTGCTCATGAGAGTAATCCAAACTGATTGTGTCTGATCAGTAATTCAGGATTTAGATTAAGCAAGAATGGAATTCAAAGATAAATGATCCCTTTAAGAAAACAGTTAGTATGCTCATCTTCATCTTCACTAACGACATTTTTTTTTTTTTCACATGTTCAAGACCAGGTTTTATTACCCATGTAGTCTGTGAAGAGTACCGAGCTCCTACCAGGTTCCAGGCGCTGGGCACACACACGAATGCATTCATACAACAATGAGTGGGAGTCGCACCCCAGTGCTGGGGTTGTTGCAGCCTTCGATGCCCAAGGCCAGCGCCCTCACGATGCTTGCATTTCAGTGGCAGGAGGCAGAAAAGAGACAAATGTACAGGTAGATAAAGAGCCCCTTGTAAACAGGAATCAGCGTCTGAAGAAAATAAAACAAGGCACGGAGGGAGAATAAGTGAGTAGCTGGTGGAATAGGGAGCCCCTTTCGATTGGGTGGTCAGGGGTCTTTCTTGAGATCCGAGGGAGAGATGGGAGCTAACCCGGAGTAGGCGGCTGGGAAGGAGGTGGACAGGCACAGAGGACAGCCAGTGTAAAGCTCTGAACCTGAACAGCCTAGTGTTCTGACCAGGAGAAAGCGCAGGTGTAGCTGAAAGTAGTTATTAGGCGAGACTAGTTGTTAGAGGGACGGCAGTGCGTGCTCACGAGGGACCAGATCACACAGGACCATCAGGCCATGTGAAGAAGCTTGGACTTTATCTTAACCAAAATTAGAGGCAGCCGCAGTGTTGTCTGATCTGTGACCTGGAACTTCTCTGTGATGATCAGCTGTAGGCATTCAGGCTAGCAGCGCTCTTGTGGGGAGTGGGGAACGGCGCTTGGATTAAGCTGTGAGATAGATTTGGAGGTGGAGCCCATGAGATTGGCTGTAACCTTCAGTTGGGGGTGCAGCAGAGAAGAGAATCAGGACCACTCCCAGCTTGGGGATGAGGCACAACATTGTACCTGCGTGGATCAGCTCCCTCTGCCATAACCCTCTGGGTTAACCCCAGGCGGGGGGGTGGGGGTGGTGGTGGAGGGGGAGCTTAACGAACAGACATTTATTTTCTCACAGTCTCGGTGGCTGAAAGTCCAAGATCAAGGTGTCAGCTGATTTGGTTTCTCCTGAACCCTCTCCCTTTGGCTTGCAGATGTCTGCAAATCCCTGGGGCCTCTCGGTGTATCCAAATTCCCTCTTCTGAAGTCCCAAAAGCTCATTTTTGCTTTTGTTTCCTTTGCCTTTGGTGACATATCTTGAAAGAAGTTGCTGTGGCTGATATCAAAGAGGTTACTGCCTATGTTCTCCTCTAGGATTCTGATGGATTCCTGTCTCACATTGAGGTCCTTTATCCATTTTGAGTTTATCTTCGTGTACGGTGTAAGAGAATGGTCAAGTTTCATTCTTCTACATATAGCTGTCCAATTTTCCCAGCACCATTTATTGAAGAGACTGTCTTTTTTCCACTGTATATTTTTTCCTGCTTTGTCGAAAATTATTTGACCATAGAGTTGAGGGTCC
>PISX010035165.1:0-13198 GCA_004024625.1 Mellivora capensis
AGTAGTTTTATTGGAAGAAACTAACAAAGCTTAATGAGTATTTCTTTATAATTGATTTTTTGAGCCCCTTGAACTTGAAAAAAATAACAACAAAGACATTATTTCTTAAATATTTTTGAGAAACACCTTGCTGTTGGACATGTTTGGTTGATTCCATCAAATTTGAGTGAGGTGAGACATCTAATAATTTAAATATTTTTAAACTTCTCCTTTTGGACTTAAATCACCACAACAAAAAAGGCCATTTCTTTTATTTGACCATTCAACTTTTTTTCCCACTAGTCCACACGTCTGCTCACCTTGCAGACCTAACATCATTCTTGAGAAATAAACTTCAATCACACAGAAGAACCTTATATCATTCTTTTACTTCTTCTTGGAAGCATCTCTGTGGATTTTATAATTATTTAAATGGATAAAAATAATGAAAATGTCACTTTTTTTCCCAGTAATCAAACAAGTGCTAGAAATAGGGCTGAGACTAGAATATCTTTGGCCACATGTTGGAGAAATAGCAAAAATGTTGCAGTTTATTACCTAATACTTGATTCTTATAGTTATTTAAGTGTAAACTCTGAAAGTGTTTAGAGCCTCAGAGCTACATAATGGAGTAATGGGGAAAAACAATTCTGTTCACCAAAGCCACCAAAGAGAAAAAGAAAAGCCAGAACCTTTCTACCAGCTAGAACAAAACTCTTGAGAATGCATAGCTTTACTTCCATGAACTGCATCATCACATTTCATTTGAATATTAATACAAACAAGCTGGACTAGCTGGTTTAGTATCTAGGAGACCTTTCTGAACCCAATTCATTCTCTGTCCCAGAAGGAAGAGAAGGGAGTCTAGCATAAGAAGATCATCTCTCTTCATGCGGCAGCTTTATGTCTCCTTCTGTACTGTCCAGGTGTGGATCTCACTGAATTAGCAGAAAGACTTCATGAAATTCAGGTGGGTTTCATTACAAAAGGGAAATTCCCTGGATACTCACTTTCTAAATAATTTTTCAACTAGAACATAACCTTTCTGTTGATTGTGAACATTTTGCACAAGTAAGATTTTGTCTAAGTGTTTCTGTTGGTGGTTTTATGGAAACTAGGGCAAAGTTGCATCTAGAACACATGAAATGTCCGTGGGCAGCAGATTATGCATTCCAGCAGCTCTAGGTCTGGTTCATATTCCATAAGTTCAGAAGCAATTCTATTTCTTCATATTTGCAGGAGCAACGCATCTTGGACTTGCAAGACATAAAAACAGGTGGGAGAAATTAACTGATTCAACAGAATAACTTCGTAATTTTTTAAATGTGAAAGACTCAGACAAAGCATTTACTATGGGAGATGGCTGTGAAATTATAAGAAATTACTATCAACACCATACAAGGGATTTTGCTTTATTACCCCAAAGTAGCCACATACACTATATTCCCTTATAGCAGGATGTTCATGGTAGGGAAGTTCTTTAAATAATCCTCATCTGGAATAAGGAAAACAAAAGATCTCACAGCCTTTCATCAAATAGGCCCTGAGTGACAAAATACAGCTCATATTGTAGTGATTTTCCAAACAAATCAAGACCTCTGATTGAATAAGTTGGGCCTGAGGCTTCCTGTGATTTTAAAGACTATCAATAGAAGCATTGTGGCACAGTCTTATTAGACTCATTGGAGCTATAATTAACCATTGGAGAGAAACAAAAATGTTAAAAAAATGCATTATGATTAATTTTCACAGGATGTCTTGGAAACCTTACAGGAAGAATTAGTAGTCTGCCTATTTATAATTAACAGATCGCAAACACCAATGCATTTTCCCAACAGGGACTATTTAAACGGAAGGCCTTGTTGATGTGAGACTTAAATACATAGGCCTGAAGGATGTGTTTTACAGAGATTTTCGGATGATGCAGTATATTCTCCTGATTGGAGGTCTTGTCATTGCTCTTCTTTGAAGTGGTCGTAGAGGAGAATCTCCTTAGCTTTCTTTGCCTAAGGCAAGCATATGTAAAGTGAGGACTTGGGGGTCTCATGTTCACTTTGGAGAGAATCCAATCCTGCAGCCAGTGCAGACAGAGCAGGAAGGAATTAGCTCTTTACTTATGTGTTAGAGTCCAATTTCTAACACATTTATGTCTGGAATGTTGTGATCATCTCAGCCAATCAAAATTGGCAGAGAAACTAAAATCTGTATACATGGGATTAGGTAATTGTCATAAAAATCTAAGTATTTGAGCTGACAAGTATTAAGGTGTTAATGTCTCTTTAGGGCTATAAGAAAATAAAACCGTATTTTACAACAATTCTAATTTGTAAATAATAACTTCAAAAGGGAAGTTATTGGTCAAAAACTGCTAATGTAATAAATTTGCCCCTGCTTCTAATCTTGTCCAGACCACTTGTGGAATAGCCATTCTAGATAAACTCGCTAGATTTGTTATTCTGTATCATGAATTCCTTCAATGCTCTCTTTATCATATGGTCAAAGGCCTATATACTCTAGCCACCTCTTATAGATATTGTCTTAGTCCTTTATATTTTCTAATAGTGCTCCAATTTATAAGTTACCTAAAATTTCAGGACCTTCCTATATTGTTCCTGTCTTTGCTATTTTCAATCTAAAAAATTCTTGCTCACCCTTAAATATTTCAGGCACATGTATAACTCTTACTTGAATCTGTTTTGGCCTCTCCTTGCCTGTTGCTACCTCTTGGGTTAATAATACATCCCATACCCATGCTAATATGACATCTAGTGTGTGGCTCTACTATCATGTCTATAAATTTGTACTGTAACACTTGGTAGATATGGATAATGTGTTCCCAACATCCAGAGAATGTCCCATTTTTGTCACCACTTCTGAGGGTATCTGACTCAGTAAATGTTGAATAAAAAGACTTATCAGTGTATTTAGTTGACACATATATAATATACTTGTTTATTTCCTCTTGTGAAAACATTTGTGTGTTTTCTATGCTCCCATTTAACATGGACTCAACAAAGGATACGCTTTTTTTTTTTTTCCTGAATTGAAACTTGAGCTGACAAGTGGTAGCTAAATTCTAGAAATATATCTGAAATACAGAGGAGCAGAGTACCTTATGTTAAGTCTCATTGACGGGGCACCTGGGTGGCTCAGTGGGTTAAAGCCTCTGCCTTTGGCTCAGGTCATGATCCCAGAGTCCTGGGATTGAGCCCCGCATCCGGCTCTCTGCTCAGCAGGGAGCCTGCTTCCTCCTCTCTCTCTCTCTCTCTCTGCCTGCCTCTCTGCCTACTTGTGATCTCTGTCTGTCAATTAAATAAATAAATTCTTTTAAAAAAAGATTGCAAGCATTTCATATGGCAGAATTGGGAAAGAGAACTGGTTGGGATTACCCACTGGACTCTCCTCCTGGGGGGTACACATACAGTGTTGGCTGGTGGGCTTTCACAACCCCACAAGTTATGGCTGCTTACTGTAGTAATTAAAAAAAAAAGTTTCATTGACTTAGTGAGCATGCCAGTTAAGGGAGAGAAAGAGAGAGAAGAGAGATGAAAGATGTAGTCAAGAAGTTGCTAAAGTAGGGGTGCCTGGGTGGCTCAGTGGGTTAAAGCCTCTGCCTTTGGCTCAGGTCATGATCCCAGAGTCCTGGGATCAAGCCCTGCATTGGGCTCTCTGCTCAGCAGGGAGCCTGCTTCCTCCTCCTCTCTCTGCCTGCCTCTCTGCCTACTTGTGATCTCTGTCTGTCAAATACATAAATAAAATCTTAAAAAAAAAAAGAAGTTGCTAAAGTAAAATTATAACCTTGCTTTTTATTGTACTGCACCTGAAGGGTACGCAAATTAGGATAGGGAGAAGCCCAAACCACTTTAGATACTGGTGTGTAATAGACCATGTACTTTTTGCGTGACACAGACTAGTTATCAATGAGGAGAGACTAACCTAATTGCTGGCTCATACCTTACCTAAAGTAGACATTGCATTTGTTACAACAGAAGTTTCATCTTTTTTTTTCTGGTCTCCTCACTAGGCTAAATTATTTATAGCTATGGATATTAAATAATGAGAGAGGATGGTCTAAGATTTCAAACTTGATTACTTTCATTTTCTTACCTGTGAACCCCATTAATCCATGAGTTTATAATTTGCTTTTTTTTCTTTTTGATTTGCATTTTCTAAAGACATGTTAGTTCCTCTCAGATTACCTTTTCCATATCTAAAGAGGTATCTTATATCCCTGGTGTTTTAGAAGATTTGAGGAGAGAAACATTATAAGTTAAGTTAATCAACTATTTAAAAAAAAAAAAAAACTTTTAGAGAAGCTCTCATTGTAAGCAAATGAAATGGGCCTTACAGGTCACAGAAAAAAATTAAAGGAGGAGAAAAAAAGGGGGGGAAGTTATCTTTCCTCATTAATTTGATTCCTGACAGCAATAACAATATCACTGAAGGTACCTCCTAGTAAATATGGTATCCTTGGTAGATTTTTCTCATATTTGATTGTGATGACATTGTTATTGTGTGAAAATTGTGGAGAATTTAAACATTTGCAGCAAGTTTTCAGGTTCCATTCATCTTCAGAGATAAGCAAGACTGCAAATTCTAGAGCATCAAAGTGTATCCAGATGACCCAGCAAGTCAGAGACAAAAGACTCCATAAGGGAGAAAAGAGGAGAAACAAATGTTCAGTTGCTTGGTTAAAATTGAATATGCATCCAGCTACTTTGGGAAAAGTAGATCCCGGCACCTCTTAGGGATGTGCATGGGGCAGTACCCTTTGGAATTACCTGAGGACTCTGGAATGAAGCCCATCAGTGGAGAACACAGAAATCAGATTCAAATTAAGCTTTGAGTGGCCATGTGAACTTCTCTGAGTTAAATAACATCTCTAGTTAATTTTCTTATTTGTGGGAACCTGAGTGGCTCAGTAAGTTAAGTGTCTGGCTCTTGATTTTGGCTCATGTCCTGATCTCAGGGTCCTGAGATCAAAACCCATATCAGGCTCTGCTCTGAGTGTGGAGCCTGCATAGGATTCTCTCTTTCCTTCTCCCTCTACTCCTTCCTGCTTGCTCTAGCTCTCTCTCTCCAAAATAAATAAATAAATAAATAAATAAAGCTGTTTATGGGTGGGGAGAAGACCTTGCTTATCTTAATTTTATTTTTCTCATTTGTAAAATGAAAATAGGATTACCTGGCTCACTAGGTTGTAAGGAATAAATGAGATAGCATATACAGACAGTGTTTTTCATTTTACTGGATGAGATAGATATAGAGATAGAGAGCTCTTCCATGGAAAGAGCTCTGTGCCCTGGAGTAAAATTAGTGCCCTGAGTAAAATTACAGTAGCCATACTGTAATTTGTCCTGCCTTCTTCACTCCACTCATCCCTCCTTGAAATCCCACATGTAAAAATTCATAATGTGATCATTTAGGGCAAAATAAAAAAACTGGTTTGACTTCGTGCTGAACTATTTCCAGTTCCTGTTGCAGGGTCCTTTATGTTTTTAAGTAAAAGCTAAATTATGTGCCTCTAGTCAAATCTTTGTAAATTGCCAAATTGACTTCTGGATCAAGATGGCAGATTGAGCACGTGCTTTTTTTTTTTTTTTTTTTTTTTTACCTCCTTTCCATTTATGTTGAAATGACAGTATGACAGTTAAAGAAGACTAGTTCTGCAACACAGATCAGCATCAGAGAGCATGCCATTAACAGTCCAGATGTTTTAAAGAACGTTGTAAGTAGGAAAGACCATGGAATCATACTGATAGATAAACCAGAACAGAGAAATTGACGCTGCGGATTGTGGTGGAGAAGAGCCATTCTTTCCCACCTAGCTGCAGAGAGCCTTCTAACTTGGTGTCCAAGGTAACCAAGGGCAGGAGTGGGCTGTGATGATAGACTTATGGGTTATTCACTAAAGAACTGTGCGGTCAATAGCAAGACAATTCAGATCCCTTCTTTCCTCCCTTTTCCCCTCTGTTTCTCCTCCTGGCCCCATTCAACAACTCTTGCAGAGCACTGTGTTGGAAAAGGTTTTGTAATCCAGAGAAAATATTTAAATTTCTCTAAAGGAACAGGGAAATAGGGAAGGGTGGGGTTTTGTTTCTCAGTGTTCATCCTGACCCCCTGGGGGAGAAGCCCAGCAGAGACGGAGGCATGGAAGGAAATGCTCTGAGGCTCTTCAATGCCAAGTAAAAGCCCCCTTATTCTGATATGGAGGTGAGGGCCTCATATGGCCTTTCTACCACCCTGCCAGCAATGAGAGTACTGACATTCCTGTGTGAGAGGGGAAGTCATCTCAATTCAAGGAAGGGCCCACGGATTCTTGGCTTGGACCTAGTTTTGCATAATGGGTACACAATTTTGACTTAGATTGTTTACTGATGACAGATGGTTTTGGGGGGGGGGGATCCTAACAGAGATTTGGGAACCTGTTCTGCAGTTACATCTTCATAGCAAGCATGCTCTATCCTTGACATGTGTGTTTATTTGGGGTGGTTAAGAAGACAGTAATGAAAGTTATGGCATAGGGAATGTAAAATGACTCCAAATTTCTCCCTGTTGATCCCTATTACCTACACAAATACCAGGTAACAAAGATTTACTTCTCTTTCAGAGTTTGTGACCAGTTCTTCCATTCAGAACAGATGTCAGTTGGGGGAGATATCTGCCTTTGCTAACAAACAACCAAAAAAAAGTCAGAAAATCATATAATATACATTCATATCTCTCAAATCTGCACATTGGTTGGGGTGTCTCTGATTCAGGTTCAGGGTCTGTAAGCATCAGCTGTAGTAGCTCTAAACTTCAGGTCTATTCGTGGAGCCCATGGACTGTGGCTACTCAAGATATTTTCTCCTCATGATGATGGCATAAGCAAAGATGACAAACTCAACCACTCAGGCCATTTCAAGCATGTGCTCAAGTCATTTCCACTAAGATCTCAATGGCCAAAGCAAGTCACAAAGTCAAACCAAAAATCAATGGTTGGAAAAGTTTACTCAGGACATGATGAGGCTGTTAACAAGGCGCACATGTAGGAAACAATTCCAAGGGAGTGAATATTTCTAGCTAATAATTCAATTCATCACAGCAAAAGAGACAAAACTCGCATTTGACACTCAGTCAACTTTCAGAGTCATTCAATTTGGTCCTTCATCCTTCACATCAGTTTGTATCCAGAAGTCAACATTTTAGAAAAATTAGTAGGAAAGAAGAAGGGACACCAGCATTCACATATAATTTGGTACCGATCATTGGATTCTACAGGAATGAAGACAAAACAAACCTGATTTCCTGTGGAAGATTCTTTCTTCTTAACTCATTTTCTTTCCACCCATGTCCACTGCTCCTCTACACATGACAGGGTGCAGTGGGATGGCAGTGTATGATTGAGGGATTTGCATAAAGGTTGAAGTGAAATTTCCATTGTCCTAGACATACCAGTCAATTTTAGACAGAGCACAATAAAACATTTGGGATTTAATGAAAAATATCTGAATAGAATTTGAAGCTGTTTTCCTACGAACAGTTGCAGTTGTATTGAGTCATTTGAGAAGAGCACCTTCCTCGTCCCACAAGAGGATAGTGAGTAGTCTTGGAGCTTCCAATGAGCACTTGTTTTCTATCTCAAGTGAAGATTGCTGGATGGTATCTGTACCCAGTGTACAAATGCATTAAAAAAAAAAAAAGAGTTGTATAGTGGGCACCTGGGTGACTCAGTGGGTTAAGCCTCTGCCTTCGGCTCAGGTCATGATCTCAGGGTTCTGGGATCTAGCCCCACATTGGGTTCTCTGCTTGGCAGGGAACCTGCTTCCCCCTCTCTCTCTGCCTGCCTCTCTGCTTACTTGTGATCTCTGTTTGTCAAATAAATAAATAAAATCTTTTTTTAAAAAGCTGTACAATGAAAAGAAAACGTTTTAAATTGTATATTTTAGAAAAAGAGGAAATGGTAATTATGGGTTATTTCTTTTATAAACTATACCAAGAGATGCCATTTCAGAGACATCGATAAGATCACTAATAATACCCTTTAGAAATATCACTCCTCTTAAAGTCAAATTAACTATTAAATAATTTATGATAGTTGGAATCTAATGAAAAGGACTTGCAAATTATGAGACTGGAAATTTAAAAGTTGAAGGACACGCTGTAACTACAGGAACATAATGGGGCTGGAATTCACACCCAGTTTTTGTTATTACTCATACATCTCGTCTGACATTAACAGAATTTAGCCTGTGAATCACAGAATTGTATTCATTCTTGGGCACCATCTCTTATCTTATCCAGACAGAAATGTGTTAATTAGCATAACAACATAGAGTGTATAACTGTGTGATAATTATAAAATTGTAGCTGATTTCACTAAATTCTAAGTCTACAAATATATTATCATTGCAATTAATGGGGAGAATCCTCATTTTTAAACTTGACAGGTATTTTTTTAATATTCTTTTTCTGCAAGGTGAGCGTAATCTTTGTTTTAAAAATCTCAAATAGCCAAATTCCATTCCTCCTTTCCTTGTTCCTTTCTACCTTCTTTCCTTCTTACTTCCTTGCTTTTGTCTACCCTCCTGTTCTTAGTTTCTCCTTTCTAACTTGTTGAAACATCTAAAACCCATACACTATTTTATTCCCTTTTTACCCGAAAGATCAGCGATACTGTAGACGCTGCCTAGGGGTTTTTAGTTGTGAATCATTCTCTATGACTGTCATATGGACTAGAGTGCAGTATGTACTATTACAGACCATACCTTTCACGTTAATCCACTTTATTTATTCACATAATATTCATAATATAATCCACATTTATTTCTGCAATTAAAATAATCTGCCAGCAATCAGAACAAGAACAAGGGAGAGACAAAATGGTAGTGGTTGTGAGACATGCGTGGGTTTTATGGAAAAAAAAAAAAAACATAAAACAAAAAACAAAACAAAACAAAAAAACCCACTTCAAAATGGTTTCCAAAAAGGTTACTATTATTGCTTGATTAATTATAGCAGAAGAAATGAGATCTAAGTGTATCTCTACCGCATATTGACTGTTTGGTTTTTGTTTTCCCAGTCCATTATCACAGTTGGGCACTATAGCAATCTGATAAGAAGCGGGGCAGAATTTTATTAGAGAAGGCATGTTTGCTTGGTCCCTTGACCCACTTTCTAACAGGGTTCATTCAACTCTGCAACCTTCTCTCGGGTAAACCTGGGCGGTTGCTTAGTGACTGCTTGCTTTCCAGCTGCTTAAAGGTTTTAGATGATATGTGAAGGGGGTGCTTTGCTGTTTCTAAATTTCTCTGTGAGATGTGAGGGTAGACATTGTGACTGAGTAGAGACCCAAGAGAACCAAGTATTAAATAAGGATAATGCATTGGATTTGACTTTAGTGGATATAGATCTGTTTAGGTTTATCTTTAACTGATCAGAATCTTGATAAACATTTCTTCGAACTAAAAGATACCTTGAAATGAATCCTATAGCAATATATGCAGATCAGCTTGGCTAAAATAGCATTAGCTGTCCAATGAAGATTGTGCTAGCAACTTGCTTGTAAGACCCTTCTTTTAAGAATATGGTTTTATCCCATCTTACAAAATCATTCTGAAACTCGACTTTCAGAATTACCTTTAGAATTGATTTATAAGACATATGAAAACATGGGGTGCCTGGGTGACTCAGTCAGATAAGCATCTGCCTTCGGCTCAGGTCCTGATCCCAGGGTCCTGGAATGGAACCCCTACTTAGGGCTCCCTGCTCAGTGGGGAGTCTGCTTCTCCCTCTCCCTCTGCCCCACCCCCCACCCCCTATTCGGGCTCTCTCTCACTTGGTGTGACTTAAATAAATAGTCTTAAAAAAAAAACAAACCAGAAAACAAGACCTGGAAAAACATATCTTATTACCCTATGATTGGAACATATTCTGAACTCAAATGAATTTACCCAATTTGGACACTTACCTTCCTCACTGATTAGTCTTAGGTTGTTGGGGTGATTCTCCAAATTCAAATTTTCCCCTAATGTGATATTAAAGATAATACCATATATTGTTTTCACATAGAATTCCAAAAATGTTGTAACCAAAAGTAGAATTTCTAGAGAAAGAAGATAGTTTCCATAGTAATTTATTAAGAAAAAAAAATAAGGTAATGCTCCTTTGGACAAGTAAAATCTTGTAAGATTATTGAACAACTTGGAAACTCACATCTTCTGTATAGACTTATAAATTTGTTTCCGTGACACAGCATTTTGTACAATTTTGTACAATTATTTAAACGTTGGTGCCATTTAAGTGAAGATCATTGTTACTAGCAGAATTTTAAGGTATAAAGTTTGATCAGCTCTCCTGTTTATGATTTTGAAACAATAATGGGTCATTTGAGGATAATGGTCTTCATTATAACAAAATTGCTATGTTAATGTGTAAAATAATTTCTGATCAAAGTATGGGAACCTGGATGCCTCAGTTTTCTAAGCATCTGCCTTTGGTTCAAGTCATGTTCCCTGGATCCTGGGATCAAGCCCTGTGTTGGGCTCCCTGCTCAGTGGGGAGCCTGCATCTCCTTCTCCCTCTGCCGCTCCCCCTGCTGTGCTCTCTCTCTTTCTCTTTGTCAGATAAATAAATAAAATCTTTTTAAAAAGTAAACCAGTAATCAAAACTAGCTAAGTGAATGTGTGTGTACGCATGTTTGTGTAAAAGTCTTTGCTATAATTGACAACACTGAAATCCTACCTAATGAATGGGAATAATATACCCAGCTTTATAAAAGATGCACAAATTCTATTAATAGTCCTTGTCACAAGGGCCACAGTAGCAAAGGCTCTAAATAAGTTGGTATTACAATTTCTTCGCCCAAACTCAGCCTTCTTGAACTGAATCTTGTGGCAATTACTGATTGCAGTTAGATACTCTAAAGGAAGACTGACAGTTTGAGATTGAAGTTGGTAAAGTTAATTTACTTGGGCATGTTAGTCTTATTCAAGTCACTTTGCCACTGCTAATAAAGATGCTAGGCTTTAAAAACAAAAATGAAACTGGTTTGGTGGGGTGAGGTGGGAGCCAGAGAAGGGCAGGAGGTCATTTCAGAATCTTTTTCTTCTTTCTGCCTTGAGGGCACCCAGAACCGAAGCTTGAAGCAGAATCCGGATAAATGCAGCAACACACATTCAGAGCAGCACCAGGAGGCAGTAGTCATTGTTCCCAGGGACTGGTTCTTAAAACAGGGGACCTGACAAAATGTTACTGTGGTGTGGTAAAAAGTGTCTGCAAGGAAATATGCCAAAAATATAATTAAGGGAAATGAAAGTGTTAATTAATGAAGCAAATTGAAAAGCTGACAGCAGGAAAAAAGGGTTGGGAGGTTGTTGTTTGGAAGCAAAATCAGTAATGCCCATTTTAAAGAATAAAAAGTGGTTAGGCGTCCAGGCTTTTGGCTGGAATAAAAGAAAGTAAAGGATTGTAAATCAATAATGCAAGGAAAGGGGCAGAAAGCTAATGGTTCTTTTGTTTCAAATTGTAAATGGCATTTTTAAAATCTCACTGTAAACCTTAAGTGATGGCTTTGTCCATGACAGTATAGAAAGCCTGCCATTTCACTTTCCTGATTACAACAATCTCTATAAAAACTTGACTTTATTTACTCTGCATTTAGGTACATTTAGATGTGAACTAAGAGTTACAGCTTTTTAGGAATGAGGAGAACGACTTTCTCAAAATAAAATTTTCACCTTCGATGATTAAGGTCCAGTACCTAGAGTGAAAGACATAAGGGACAGAATTTATAAATAAGAATATTGGCAAGAGGTAAAACCAAAATATCTTAAGATATTTTGCTCCTCTGAGAAGTCATATCCATTAAGTCATATCCATTTGTGTTTCTAGGTCTAGGGAATATTATACCAAATATGAAAAGATATCCTTATGCTAAAGGTGAAGTTCTTTTATTTGGAAATCTTCCTAAATCTGAAAAGGGCCAAAAAGCCAATCCCAAACTGAATTAGGGAATGCAGAATGTCATGCTTTAGTGGGCTTTTCTAAAGTGAGGTCTTAGGGTGTTTCCCAAACCCATTGTGAGTTGATGATCAATTGAAAATTGGTTGATCCTATTTAATATATATTTTTGTCATGTATATATGTATATATGTGTGTGTATATATAATATATATTATCTATCATAGAATATATATATTATAGCTATAATATAATTATATTTTATACATATGTGTATATATATACACACACATGTATTTTACAACCTCTGTCTTTCACTATCCCCTTTTCCCCTTCTGTCCCTTTCCACTCTCTAGACCATTCTATATCCATGAAATTTCATTGGCAATCTGCATGTTCATTAGTCTTTCTTATATTAAAAAAAAAAAGCCTCTAATCAGTTTTCAATTTGGTAGTGCTCTGATTTCACTGAGTGTTCTTTTACTCTATTCACATTATAAGAACTATATATGAGGGTCAATTTCAAAGAACAGTCTCTAAATGCCATTAGTTATAATGGTGTTTAGGAACAGGACTTTAGTGGTGACCCTTTTTATCTGTTTTATATATTTAAAATAGGTCAAACAGAAACACTTACCCTCCTGTATGCCATTCATCATTAATGTAGCTCTATTATCTTCCTTGGTATCTTCTCCTTTTCATATTAAATAGCTCTCATCCTCTGAAACTCTCCTATTAGGAAATTGCTTTAAAGTAATCACATCTCTTACCCTTCTCAAGATATTTTCTATTCTTCCTTTGTCATCTTAGAAATTAGATGAGAAAAATGGAATGTACTATGTAAAACGAGGGCATGCATTTACCATTATGTTTCTGAATTTTCTTTTTATTCTTTTTTTTTAAATTTTTTTTAATTTCTTTTCAGCATAACAGAATTCATACATAGTTTTACACCACACCCAGTGCTCCATGCAATGCGTGCCCTCCACAATACCCACCACCAGGCTCCCCCAACCTCCCACCCCCCGCCCCTTCAAAACCCTCAGGTTATTTTTCAGAGTCCACAGTCTCTCATGCTTCATCTCCCCCCCAATTTCCCTCAACTCCCTTCTCCTCTCCATCTCCCCATGTCCTCCATGTTATTTGTTATGCTCCGCAAATAAGTGAAACCATATGATAATTGACTCTCTCTGCTTGACTTATTTCACTCAGCATAATCTCTTCCAGTCCCGTCCATGTTGCTACAAAAGTTGGGTATTCATCCTTTCTGATGGAG
>PISX010035166.1:0-13216 GCA_004024625.1 Mellivora capensis
AAAAAAAAAAAAAAATTCCAGGGGCACTTGGGTGGCTCAGTGGGTTGAGCCTCTGCCTTTGGCTCAGGTCAGGATCTCAGGGTCCTGGGATCGAGCCCCCACATCGGGCTCCCTGCTCAGTAGGGAGCCTGCTTCCCCCCCTCTCTCTACCTGCTTCTCTGCCTACTTGTGATCTCTCTCTGTGTCAAATAAATAAATAAAATCTTTTTTAAAAGTTCCTAATCATATATCCAATATGTTTAACTCCCCAAATATCTATGAATTGCTCACTGTTGTGATTTCTGTTGATGCATAACATATCACTCCAAAATGTAATGGTTTGAAACACAACAGTTCAATATTTCTCTATTGCCTCTCATGGCTCTAGGGGTAGACAGAACTCAGCAGGGGACTCCTGGCTCGGCGTCACTCACTGGGCTCTAGGTCTGCTACTCTACACTTCACTTTCCCCTCAAGCTCATATTATGGCTGCCATAGCTCCAGGCATCACATCTTCACCCAACATCCAAAGTGAGGAAAATGGAAGTTTTTGCCTCATGTCCGCTTTTGAAAAGAAGTCATTCCTAGAAGCCCCTCTCCCTCCACTCTCACAGATTCCTTCTCAGCCCTCATTATCCAGGACTCAATCACACACCCTTGCCTAACTAAGCCAATCATGGGCAAGATCACGAAGGTGGCCTGAGGTCTCTGGGCTCAAGCTGGGGACAGGCTGGATTCATCATCATCATCCCCGAGCACCACTGGTGACTCTCGTAGGAGACTCGTACAGCAGGGAAGATGTTGGGCCATGGGGAGGAAGCGAGATAGTCCATACTCGGCACTTAGCCGGGTGCTAGGATGTGGGGACACCTAGCGAGGGCGGGCTGTCACCCTTAACAGGCTCAGGTGTGAATGTGAAAGAGTAACAGTATTACCCACCCCTTAGCTGTCACCAGCCCAGGAGCTGGAGCTGTCCCTGGCTCTTCCCAGGGTGTGAGCTAGGGCAAACGTGCGCTCTGAGCCTCTGTTTCCTCGCCTGTGAATGAAGATAACGATTTTCTTATGACTCACCCCAAAAGCCCTTCCTGAAGATCAAAGGAAGCAACACACATCCCAGGCCTAGCACAGCGCCTGGCCTGGCGTTTCTGCTCTTTCTCACCTTTTTTGCCTGGGGAGGGGGGCCACCTTGCTGGCGGCTGAAACCTGGCCCCTTTCCCTTGAATTTATTCCTATCCTTTGCGAAGGGTCCCCAGGCTGCAGTTTCTCCTGGAGGAAGTGGGGAGAAGAAGCCCGTGTCAGGAACACCCCGTCACACCTGGCTCTTTGCTGAGAGAAGGTCCGCAGAGCACGTGGGAAGAGCGTGTGGGCAGCGGGGTCTGCTGAACACTGAGGGCCAGGGCCGGGATGAAGCGGTGGAGGGGAGGGCCAGCCATGGGGAGAGGCGGGTCTGGGGCACAAGAAGGCAGAGCCCCAGATCATGCTGAGTGACCTCACAAAAATGTCTGCCCCTCTCTGAGCTCCAGCCTCCCATCCGCTGCTTGTCCCTGAGCCGATAGTGGGCGATTGAAGCTTAGGGCTTTATCTGACTCTGAAGCATCATGAGATGGGAAGGCCCCATTCCCCCTACCCATCAGAGTCCAGGGAGCGCCTGAGGTCACTTTGTTCAAATCTGGTTTACAGAGGACAAAACTGAGGCCCAGAGAAGGTAAACCTTGGTCTGGGCTCCCCACTCCTGGCCCCTTTAGGCCAGCAGGTTGTGTTGTGCACAGGCTAGGGGAGGGGTTCGTGCACGGGGTTGGGGGAGCTGGGTGCGTCCCTGCCTTCAGTCTGTCTCTGTCTTCTCCAACTTGCACTCTCTCTCACCGTGTCTTCCCCATGTCTCTTCCTTCTCTCTAAACCCTATTCTATTATTCCTCCTCTGTCTCCTTGTGTTTGGCTATCTCTCTGTCTGCTCCTACCTCTGTCTCTGTCTCTCTCGTCTCTGCCTCTCTGTCTTTCTATGTCTCTGCCACTCACAGCCAGTCCCCATCCCTCCCTGCCTCCCCACCTCCAATCCCATGACTTTTCTGTGGCTTTCCAAACAGTTTAATATACAAAAAATAATAATAATAAAGTTTACAAGCATGCAGTGGGGGATGAGAACGGGTTGTGGTGCCTGGTGTGCAGGGCTCGAGGGGGCTTACGGATGAGTCCAGCTGTGCCCCAACCTCGGGTCCCGCAGGGGGCAACACTGGGCCCAGGGCGCCTGCTGAGTAAGCCAGCCCAGCCTCAGACACAGAAGAGCTCACTGCATGACCTTGGGGCTCCCTTGCATCCGCTCAGGTTCTGATGCTGACGAGTGGTGTGACAGCCCACAGTCCTGGTAAAAATAGCCCAGGGAGCTGTGGCAGGCTTCCAGGTGTTGGCCTGCCCGGGTCTCTGTGGGGATAGTCCAGCTCTGTGCAGAGTGTGAACCTGCAGCCTAGAGTGGGCAAGTGACCTGCCCAAGGTCACAGAACAGGTGGGCCGGGAGCTGGAGCCGGAGCCCTGTCTCTACTGCTAGCAGGCACTCTGCACAGCACCGGGGACCTCCCTGGCAGCCCCCAGGTTGGGCCAGGTCCCCTTTCTGGGTCCTGCAAGCCCAGTGCCAAACTCCACTCCAGCACTCCCAGCAGTGGACCAAGACGGCTCCATTTCCTGACTGCCTCCTGCACTCCCCTGTGACCCCCTGGAGGCTGGCGGTGGGCAGCGGTGCGAGCGGCCTCTGCCCGCACAATGCGCTCTCCAGGGATAAAGCCGTGACGCTAACAGCTCACATTCATCAAGTACTCATACGTGCTGGGTGGGCACTTTCTAAGCGCTATACAGGTATTAACTTGGTCTGGCCCTGTGAGGCAGGGGCTAATCCGTACCCATTTTATAGATGAGAAGACCGAGGCTCAGAGAGGTTTACGGACTTGCTCAAAGTCACAGAGCACTGTTTGGTGGAGCCCGTATTCCAACCCAGGCTGTCTGGCTATAAATGAAGGAGTGGATGAAAAAGTGGGTAGAAGTTTGGCGTTCGAGCTCCGTAGGCACGGGCTGCTGTCATTTGACTTCTGCGCCCCCAAAGGTCGCAGAGCTCCTCTGCCCACACTGGTAGCCTGGGCTCAAGACCACTCCCTCAGATTCCATTTCCAGAGGTTTACGGTGCTGAGAGCCTGGGATACATGTTCCCATTCCAAGACTGCCCCTTCCCGGATGCGGGGACTTGGAGAAGTCCCTCTCCCTCTCCTAGCCTCGGTTTCCCCAGACATTAGAGAGGAAACTCTACGGCTGTTCATTGAGTCTCTGATTCTTACGAGGACTGGTGGGATGGATTGGACTTGGGGGGGGTCCTAAGCTCAGAGCAGCCTGAAAGACCATAACCTAGAATTTGATTTCCTTGGGGGAAAGATAAGAACACATTTTAAAAGTACAACGAGGATTACAAGAGGACCTGAGGTTATCGTGTCTATCCAAAAGGGGCTTACCGGGAGAGGGGAAGGAGTGCTTCAACAAAAAGGGCATAAGGGCAGAGGCAGGTCAGCGGACGTGCCGGGGAGAGCTGCCCCACCCTTGGGTGCTGGCCAAGGCGGTCCTGGCCCAGGCACCCTGGCGTTGGTGATAAGTCTGTCCTGGGAGTTTCAGCCAGAGAGGACAGGTGCAGGGGAGGGGTTGGAGGCAGAGGGACAGCTGGCTCCAGGGCTCAGGCTGAGTCATCTTGCGGGGCTGGGGTCTGGGAGCTTGGGGGGAGAGAGCTATTTCTAGACAGAGACGAGGCAGAAGTGGGCAAGTCATCTGGGCGGTGTGATTGGACCAATCAGCAGGGAAGGGCAGAGAGCTGGGGGGCCTGCGCCTGCCTGGGGAGAAATTCAGGTGCTGCTACTCCTGCCTGCCCCACCGTGTCCTGTCCTCCCTGGTGATCCTGCTACCTGCTGGTGGGACTCCGTTCCTCCTCCAGCTCCTCTGCCACTCCAACCCCGCCGCCTCCCGCCCACCCAAAGATACCCCTACCCTCTTGGCCTTCCTTCCACTCCCAGACCTCTGTCCCTCTGTCCCCTCCCCCGGACCCCAGGAGCTGTCCAGCAGCTCAGGGCTCCAGGCCTGAGAGGGCGGCCCCAGGGTCTTTGGAACCAGACATAGTCCAAATCCACCCACCGACTCTGAGCTGGGTGACCTTGGGCTAGTTATTTGACCCCACTGAGCACAGCCTCCTCACCTATAAAATCAAGAGAGCACCATCTTACCACAAATGGGAAGGCTTCAAAAAGAGGTGCCTACGGATGACCACGTGGCGTGTGGCTCCATTTTTAGAAACGTCCAGAAAAGGCAAATCCGTAGAGGGAGACAGCAGATGAGTGGGTGCCCAGGGCAGGGCAGACAAGGGAATGGGGTCTCATTTAGCAGGGTTTCATTTGGGGTGATGGAAATGTCCTAAAAGGGATGATAGCAACGGCTGCCAACTGTGAATATATATAAAAACCACTGACTTGTGCGATTTAAGTGGGTGAAGGGTATGGAATGTGAGTTCTACCTCCAGAAAACGAGTGAAGAAAGGGAGATTCCTGCTCTGGGGCGGGCACACATGGGCGCCCACCTGCCCCATGTCCTGGGCATGCGTGGTGGCTTCTTGGCCAGGGAATGAATCATTTTCCAGAGGGCAGAAGCTGAAGGTCAGATGAGGTGACTTTGGAGGAAAAGCAGGGTGGGTCCGACTTCTACCCTCAGGAGGAGGCCACCAGAACCGGGGTGGGCTGGGGGACATGGGGCAAAGACCTGGGACATTCAGCAGCCATTGCCAGAATTGAATTCCCAGTTCTGTCTCTCTGTAGCTGGCTGTGTGGCCTTGGGCAAGTCGCTTAACCTCTCTGGCTGCAGTCTCTCCTGGAGAAATGGAGGTGATGATTTTCCCAGTCCTCACCGCATGGGACTGTTGTTAGGATAAATGATGTCATTTGTGCAGAACAGAGGGTACAGGGAGGAGCAGATCCTGAGTGCCTGGGAAGTAAGGACTCTTTCTCTTGCTGGCAGAGGGAGGAGCGAGAAGGAGGGCTGAGTGAGCGGAAGGTCCCAAATTCAGTCCTGCTCCTGCCTGGCATGAATTATCCCCCACGTGGCTAGCGCAGCAGGCTCTGCACGAGGGCCCCCATCTTTCCTTCCCCCTCCATCCCCAGCAGTCACGCGCCCTGCGTGATGTTAGAGATCTCCTTTCTGGGTCCCCTATCGTTCATCTGTCCACCGACAGATTTGGACCAAAAGAAGCTTAAGGTCCCTGTTTCTGGTGGCCTTTGCCTCCTCCCTGGTCCCACACACCCTCTGAGAACCTGCCTGTGGCTCTAGGATTCACGTCTGCCTGGCCCCGGGTCCCGTGTCCCCAGTTTTTCACTGTCTCCTCTTGTCCCTCAAAGGCAGGAGCTCCTCTCTGCTATGTCTCCTCCATGCCTGGTGTGTCTCAAAGCAGACTCAACGGAGCATCTACCACGACACAGATTCACCTTGGGCTGGATGATTGACCTTGGGCAAATCCTGGCTTTGGGCCTCAGCTTCCCCCCCTGGAAAACAAGCCTGATAATTTCTGTGTCCTCTTTGTCTTCCAGGGAAAGAGAAAGATGAACCCTAGCATCTAGGGGCAGGAAGGGACTGTAAATGGCACTGAGTTCCACCCCAAATCTAATGCTTCATGACCCCTACCACACCCAGGCAATGCTTGCATACCTCTGGAGTGACAGCGAGCTCACTACCCACACCACCCATTCTGCTGAATTGCTTCATGACAAGGACTGGCTCCAACAGGGGACACACACAGTAGCAGGTAGCGAAGGCTCAAAAACAAACAGGGGCAAGGTGACATGGAGGCAAGGGCGCTGCTCGGGTTTGACTTCAGACCGTTACCTCCTACTAGCTCTGTGTAGCCAGCCCCTGAGAATGACTTCTTCTGTAAGTGGCAGTCACAATGCCCACCTTGCAAAGTCACTGGAGACACTCCCCGCATCAAAGCCCCCGGGCCCATGAACATTTGTCTCCTGCCATGCTCCTTCATTCTTGGGGAGCAGGTGCTGTCATCATCCAATCTTTTTCAGACGAAGTTTTCAGGAGCACAAAGAGGTTAGTGAACCTGCCTAAGGTCACACAGTGAAGGGGACAGGTAGACCCCACCTGCGCCCAGGTCCCTTGTCCCTCACACTTCTCACAAGGGGCCTGGCCCTGCATAGCCCAGTTCCCCTCTTATGAAATGAGCACACTGTGCTCCCCAGGAGACCCTCTAAGACTCCCTTTCTTAGAGGTCAAGATGGGCTGGTGGTTTTCCATTGATATTGTTAGTCCTGCCCCCACCTCATTGTTTTAGATCCAGGGAACAGAGCCTCCGAGGTCCTCTGTGTGCCCCGCCAGCTCCCCGGGGTGTGTAACCTTAGCAGGTTTGCTAAGGAGCACAGATGACAAGCTGCCTGGGATCTGAGCTCTCTTACCCTCCCTACTCCCATAGCGACCAGGTTCCACTGGGGGGGACTCGACAGAAGCTGCCTGCCCCCACATGTCCCGGCCAGCTGGCATCCACAGCTGGGGACAGGGCAGTGCTCCCAGGGGCTGGACAAGAGGAGCCAGCTCTGGGCAATGAGCTCCGCCCCGCTCGGCTCTGCCATGTCCACTCGGCTCCGGGCTCGGCCTCTGCAGAAGCACACAGCCTGCAGGAGAGACCCTCTTCCCGGCTCCCAGGGAGTTGGCGAAAGGGGCCAGGAAAGGACAGAAGCCACCTGGGCTGTAGTGTATAGTGAATCCTGCGGCCCCCTATGGCCAGGGAGCAAGTCCGAGCTCTGCCCGTGTGATGTCGGGTGTCTCACTATACCTGGTTCTTCATGAAATGCACACAGAGGAGCAGCCATCTTATAAGGTTGTCGTGACAATTTACTCCACATCATACGTGTACAGACAGCCCTGAGCACAGTTCCCAGCACTGAGAAAGGGCTCCCGAGTGGGAGCTGTTGTTACGTATCCACATATTTGCACAACAGATATTTAGGAAGTGTTGAATTCATTACCCATCGCTTCATAACAAAGGACTCCAGGACTCCGTGGCTTAAAATAGTCCGCATTTATTTATGGTCTCCCTGTATCTGTGGGTCAGGAACTTGGGAGCGGCCCGGCTAGCTGGCTCTCTCAGATCCCTTGTGAGGCGGCCTTCAGGACGCAGTGGGACTGCCCTCATCCGAAGGCTGGACGGGGGCTGAGGGGCCCACTTCCAAGGTGGCTACCAAAATCACAGTTCTCGCTCTCCCAGCCTAGTGTGATGGTGTGTGAGTGCGTGTGCGTGCGTGTGTGTGTGGTGAGTGCAAAATACAACAGAGCACTCCAAAGAAAGCCCTGAGACACACTCTCTAAGGAAAACAAGCAGGATGGTATGGTGGCAGAGGGAACAGCATCTGTGAACCATGAGAGGAGATGGTATGGCAGCCGCAGGGAACAGCCTGCCTGGCTCCAATGCTCATTTGCTTCCCCCACTGGCCTCAGTTTCCCCATCTGTGAATGGGGATAACAACAGTCCCGCCTCTTGCGGAGTGAAGGGTATTGGGAAGGTACCCCCAGGGAAAGCCCTTAGCACGGCGCCTGATGCTGAGTCAGTGCTGGGGACTGCGCGTGTCCTGATCGTTATTCAGCGGTGGCACGCAAGCATGACAGAGACCCAGCGCCGGTTAGAACCAGGATGCCTAACGAGATTGAGGCACCATCTCAAGCATTTCGTGACGCTGCTCTCCCTTCGCCATGATCATCACTAGCAGAGAGTGTCCTGTGGTCTGGGGGTGGGAGCAGAGCTGCTGGGGGTGGGGGGGTGATTCCTCTGAGCCTGTGGGGAGGGGTGCTCAGAAGGGCACAGGAATCTGGAAAGGGGCAGCAGGGGACACGGGATGGAAGGGAGCCCACAAGGGGTGCTAGGGAGCAGCAGACTGTTCAGTGTAGCTTGGGGAGCTCACACCCTGGGACACTGCAAACAAGGAAGGGGGTGAGTGAGGAGAGCTGGCAGGCCTCGAACACACTTGAACTGGCCTTCTGGTGGGGTGGGGGTCGATGAGCAGGAGTGAGACAGGGATGGACTGATTTGTGTTCTAGAAGCTTCCTTGGGCTGCAGAGAAGCGGAGGAGGGGCAGTGAGGCTGGTGGAAGCCCAGATCCAGGTTGGAGATGGGGAAGCCTGGCTCAGGGCAGTAGACTTGGAAATGGAGGGGAGGGGAAGGGGGAACCAAAGAGAAGTGGGAGGTGGGGGGAGGGGAAAGCGAGGTCCCCACCAAGCATCTCCTCCTTCTCAGGGGTCTGTCCTAAGCGGCTCCCTCCTGTCCTCTCCCCAACCCTAAGACAACAGTGGTAGAGGCATGAGGCTATGGAATGTGTTCAACATCCCTCCCTTAGAGCACTCACGTCCATGGTGGCTATGGTTCATGGAGTCCCACGTGTATCCCCTGCGCGTGCACACACACACCCCATCTCATGTAAAACCACGATGACCTAGAAGGTAGACATTATGGCTCCGTTTTGCAAATGAGAACCTCAAGGATCAGAGGGGTAATTGCTTTGCCCCAAGTCACACAGCTAGTGAGAGTCAAGATTGTACCAAATTAGCTAATATAGGGGAAGTGCTTGCCCCAGGGCCTGGCCACCATAGGCACTCGATAAATGCTAGTCCCTCTTTTCGCCAGGATCAGCTGCTAGATCTGCCTGACCACAGAGCCCATGGTGCCCTGGGGGCCTCGTGGGTTCCTCTGTTTAGCTGTTTGTCATCCCCGCTGGGCCTCGGGGTCCTGCAGAGCAAGAATCAGGCCAGGTTGCTCTGAGGTCGCCAGCACCCCACCCCTCTATGGGGCAGACCCAGAGCAGGTGGTCAGTGGCTGTTGAGTGAGTGAAGCTCCTTGAGGACAAGGACTACGTTTGTCTCTAAGAATCGTGGGATTTCCTCAACTGCAAGATGGGGACGGTCATTCAGGTCCCTTTTGGCTCAGCCTTGTCAGTTCACTACGATGGAAGATGAGGAGGACGTCCGCCTGACTGCGTCTCCTGGTGCCTCTGTGGGTCCCCGAGGCCCTGGGGGAGCGGCAAGCCTCCTCAAGGCCACTAGGTGGCGCGATCGGCTCATGGGTCTCCCTGAAGGTGGTCCTTGGGAGGAATTCCCTCCCAGGGGTTCCAGGGACCACAATCCCCTTCCCCTCCCCCTGCAGACCCGCCAGCCTCCAGAGGCAGGGTGTATGGGGGCTGGGCATGGGCCTTAGGGTCAGGCCAACTTGCAGTTGGAGGCTCCATGGGAGGCCGTCCTCAAAGCAGGTGTCCTCAGGTTCTTCATCTGTGATGGGGGACGACAGCAAGTCCCTTCTGGGGCACCATGGAGACCCAATGACACCAACCATGGGTGGTGTCTCTCCTGCCTCGTGGCCCAGAGCAAGCCTCAGTGAGTCCTGTCTGTCGCTGGTCATTACTACTCGTCTCTGCGTCTCCCCTGGGAGGAACCGCAGGCAGCATGCCCAGAGATCTGGGTCTGCATCTGGCAAGTCCCCTCCTATCTCTGGTCCTGTGTTGGCTTCGGCCAGCCTTGAGAGACTCGGAGTGTCGTGGAAAAATAAGGACTTGGAGGCTAGACAGCCTTGGATGTGAATCCCGCCTACTTCTTCTCTTCCCAGCTGTGTGACCCTAGGCCTCTCTGGGCTTCTCTGGTGATTAACTAATTATGTGTGATTCTTTGTTCTAAGTCTGCCTTCTTGACTCCATTGTCAGTTCCACGAGGGCCAGGACCATGTCTCGACAGCTCACCTCCAGAAACACTCAGCTCAGCATCCGACACAAAGTACGTCTTCCATAAACGGGAGCTGGTATTATTAATTAATATGACCATGATGATTACCGCATACATTCACTCAATAGCAGCAGCCAGCTCCGTGTCCAGAGATTTCCCCGTACCGTTTCAAACAGTCCTCAGACATTATCTCTATTTTAAGGGTGAAGAAACAGGCCCAGAGGAGTGGGGTCCTTGCCCAAGTCACACAGCTCCAAAGTGTCTGAAGCTGGGATCTGAAACCTAGCTCCTTGAGAGGTGGGAGGATGACCCACATCCAAATAGACCCACATCCTAAAGCCCAAGGAACATCACCTTACATTACAAAGGCAGCCCTGCTGGTGTGATTCAGGATCCGGACATGAGGACATGATCTGGGATTACCCAGGTGGGCCCGAGGAATCCCAAGAATCCTTCTAAGTGGGAGGCAGGAGCGTGAGGAGTGAGAAGGCGATGGGAACAAAGGTGATGTGGAAATGAAGATAGCATGCATCCTAGACAAGCCTTCTCCACGGAGGCTTCCAGAAGGACCCAGCCCCGCTGACACCTGTTGCCCAGTGAGACTGATTTGGGAGTTCTGGCTTCCGGAGCTGTGAGGTGGTAAAGGTGTGCTGTGGTAAGCTACCAACCAAGCGTCTAGTCATCTAATGTAGTCATGATAGCGGCAAGAAACTGCTGCACAAAGGAGATAATATCCAAAAAGCCCCTGGCATCCAGTTAGAGCTCACGAAACGCTCTTTCCTTCCCAGCCCTAAACTTCTTTCTTCTTCTGGTTATAACAAAATGGCAGAGAGAGAAAGGACTCCCGGGATATTGCAGCTCAAAGAGCCCATTTTACAGATGAGGAGCCTGAGGCCAGAGTTGATGATGGCTCGCCTCATATTACACAGGGAGCTGTCTCCCGCGCCCAGTCCTGGAGCTGCTTGCTCTGTTCTTCCACCAGCCAGCACTGGGCAGCCAGGAAGGTATCAAGTAAGCCAAACCCATTTTCCAGGTGAGGAAACTGAGGCCTGGAGTTGTCCAAGAGAGCGGCAACGCGAGCCCCAAGCAGACAGGACTCGAGCAAACCCGAAGCTCTGGGAGTCCTCCTCCACATGAGGCCCTCCCCTCCCCCTACGGAGCTGCTCCTCCGTATTTATCCCCAGCAGACCGAGGCCATCGGGGTCTGGGAAAGCCACGTCAAGAGCAGCCCAGCTGTGGTGGAGGAATTCGAGAGCAGCTCCTTGGTGGCCTTCAGCCTGGGAAAGCTCTGAGGTCTTCCTGTCCCTGCCTGCCTTGCCCCTCCCACACGGCCCTGTGCCCCCCCCACAGCTGTGACAAGTTCCCTGGAGGCAGTGTCCACTGGAGATGGAGGGAAGAGCCATCCAGAAAGGAGACTTGATCCCTGATCCCGAGCCTGCGGGTGGCACCATTCTGGATTACCTTAAACCAAGCCTGGGGCCTGGGCTGATCCGGGGGACTGTGGGTCTCGCTGCCCCGGCCCATGGGGGCCGCAGGTGGCACCGTCACACCCAGCAACACCGGCATGTTCTTCCTAAAGCAGTCATACCCACGGTATCCTCCCTCTACAACAGCCCTGCAGAGGCCAGGATGCTACTGTCCCATTTGACGGACGAGGCAACCGAGGCTCAGGGAGGGGAGCGACTCGCCCAAAGTCAATGTCCCACGTGGCAGCACTGGGCCTCCACTAACTCTAGGAGCTCTCAAGGGATGGCCCTGGGACTGACTCTGGCCGGCACTGGTCTCAGCCTTGCTGTGGGACCTGAGTGGACTCCTTCCTCTCGGAGCCCGGGCTCTCTCCTCTGTGAACGCGGAGGCAGGGGTGCCGCGAGGAATAAACGCAGGGGGCCGTGCGCCTGGCCTCTGCTCATTGCCCCATCACCGCCAGCCCCCATCGTGGGCACACTTCAGTTACTAAGTAACCGCCAATAATACTGTGCACCCTGCGTGCAGGACCCCGACACGGAAGTCCCTGCCTGGGAACTGGCATTCTGGTCCAGGAAAGACAGCCACCAAAGTAAGGGTGCACGGCCACCAGCATGGTCGGAAGGAGTAAGTGCCGGGCCGAGGGGATGCGGGCTGGGGGCAGGGGCCCATTTACACCTGTCACGTGGGAGGTGAGGGTGTGACCATGAGGCTCCCAGAGGCCAGGGAGGCCCGAACAGCGAGCAGGAGGGATGAGGGGTGGGGTGCGGCAGAGCCACAGACCATGGTGGCCACGGGGCAGCCGAGCTTTCACATGACTGAAGTGGGAGCCATCAGAAAGGGTCTTTGTTGTCAACTAACCTCCCAAAGCCTGAGACAGGGCCTTAGACCAGGGGCCACCATTGGAGGGGAGGGAGAGCCACCCTCCACCCCTCCCCATGGCCCAGCCCTCCCTAGGATGCTCCTGGAAACGAGGATCAGATGGGTTCAAGGTGCCAGTGCTCAAAGGGACCTTGGAGGTGGTCTGTCTGACAGGTGAGGCAAGGAGCCTGGAGAGCGAGGGGCTCGTCCCAGGCCACTCAGCGCACGGTGGCCCAGTCGGCAGTAAAGCACAAGGCTGTGACCTCCCAGAGCCTTTCCCCTCCTGCTGGTTTCGTTCTTCCGGCCCAGATCTAAGGAGTCCCCAGAGCCCTCTAGGGGTTTGCCTTTGCAAAGGCCCCTCCAGCTAGGGGTCCCTTCCAGGCTGTGAGGCTGCCCCCACGGCCGGCAGAACCTGTGTTCAGCTGGGGCAGTCGCCCACCTGCGCTCCGCACTGAGGCGTGTTTGTGTGTGTGTGCGCGGGCTCGACCCCTGTGCCTGGCCTCCTCCCAAGCATCTCACTCCCTAGGGCTTCTGTTCCAAGCACAGACGCGGGGACACGATAAGCAACGGCTGCCCTACGTCCAGGGTTGCCCTCATGGAACAGTAAACAAAATAAGCCGCTCCTGCCCCCTCTCTCTGTCTCTCTTTTAAAGATTTTGTTTATTTGAGAGACAGAGAGAGCGTGCACGCATGAGTGGGAGGAAGGACTGAGGGAAGAGAGAAAATCTCAAGCAGACCCCAAGTTGAGCATCGAGTCTGATGCAGGGGTCCCTCTCACAACCCTGAGATCATGACCCGAGCTGCTTAACTGACTGAGCCGCCCAGGTGCCCTGTCCCTCACCTCCCTTTCTTCCCCATTCTGTGGATGTCATGGCAGTCCGTAGCTGCCAGCTACAGACTGCTGAGGCTAGCCCCTCAGCTTCAGTTCAAGGGTAACGAACACCCACTGTCCTCTGGTCACTGGTGTTCCAGCCCTTCTCCTCTCTATCTTACTGCCCATTTGTTTATCTTTCCACTTACTAACTCAGTTATCCCACCCATACGTCCATCCACACACCACTGGTCTGAATAGCCACCGACCTTTGTCTGATTGTTATTGATCTATCCTCTCATCTATCCAGCCCATCCACCACCCACCCAC
>PISX010035167.1:0-13223 GCA_004024625.1 Mellivora capensis
ATATCCCTGATATGAGGAAGTGGAAATGCAACATGGGGGACTAGGGGGGCAGAAAAAGAAGAAAAGAAACAAGATGGGATTGGGAGGGAGACAAACCATAAGTGACTCTTAATCTCACAAAACAAACTGAGGGTTGCGGGGGGGAGGGGGTCGGGAAAGGGGGATGGAGTAATGGACATTGGGTTGGGGAGGGTATGTGCTATGGTTAGTGCTGTGAAGTGTGTAAACCTGGCGATTCACAGACATGTACCCCTGGGGATAAAAATTTGTTTATAAAAAATAAAAATTAAAAAAAATAAATAAAATAAATAAAAAATAAAAAAAAATAAAAAAAAACAATGCAAATACACATAAAAGAAAAATAAAATGCAAGTGTATTTAAATACAAATAAAATGTATGTATATATATAAGTAGATATAAATATATAGATATGTAAAGATATATAGATTGATTGGTAGATACGTAGGCAGCTAGGAATGTAAATATATAGAACAAATAAGAAAGCAATTCAGTAGAAAGATCACTAAAAGACTTGCACAAGCATTTTTACAAAAGAATCTAATCAAATGATCAATAAATTATGAAATCATGATCAGTCTCTCTAATAATCAGTAAAATGTTAATTAAAATGAAATTTAGTACCCTTACATACATAAGAGAATTGCTAATTATTTTTTTAAATATCAAGTGTCAGAAAGGACAAGGTGACACATCAAGATACTTCATACAGGAGCGCCTGGGAGGCTCAGTGGGTTACGCCTCTGCCTTCAGCTCAGGTCATGATCTCAGAGTCCTGGGATCAAGCCCCGTATTGGGCACTCTGCTCATCAGGGAGCCTGCTTCCCCCTTTCTCTCTCCTGTCTTCTGCCTACTTGTGATCTCTGTCTGTCAAATAAATAAATAAAATCTTAAAGATACTTCATACACAATTCTTGAGAGTGAAAATTGTTGTAACTAATTTAGAAAACATTAAAACTCAATATACACATAATCAATGACTCATGAATTCACTCACATGAATATGCCCAACAGAAATCTATGAACTTCTGCACAAAAAGACAAGTACAAAAAAAGTTTATAGCAATTATTCTTAGAACAAAAAAAAATGAAGTAATTCAAATAACTATCATTATTAAACTAGATCAATGTGGATTAAAAATTTCAACATCAGCCACAGCAACTTCTTTCAAGACATGTCTCCAAAGGCAAAGGAAACACAACTGAAAATGAACTTTTGGGACTTCATCGAGATCAAAAGCTTCTGCACAGCAAAGGAAACAGTCAACAAAACAAAGAGGCAACCCATGGAAGGGGAGAAGATATTCACAAATGACACTACAGACAAAGGGCTGATATTCAAGATCTATAAAGAACTCCTCAAACTCAACACACACAAAACAGATCATTACATCAAAAAATGATCAGAAGACATGAACAGACACTTCCCCAGAAAAGACATACAAATGGCTAACAGATGCATGAAAAAATGCTCATCAGCATCAGCTCATCTGGGAGATTCACATCAAAACCACATTGAGATACCAGTTTGAATGGCCAAAATCAACAAGACAGTACACAACATGTGTTGGAGAGAATGTGGAGAAAGGGAAATCCTCTTACACTGTCCGTGGGAATAAAGTTGGTACAGCCACTTTGGAAAACAGTGTGGAGATTCCTCAAAAAATTAAAAATAGAACTACCCTATGACCCTGTAGTTGCACTACTGGGTATTTACCTCAAAAATACAGATGTAGTGAAAAGAATGGCCATCTGTACCCCAATGCTCATAGCGGCAATGGCTACAATTGCCAAACTCTGGAAAGAACCAAGATGCCCTTCAACAGATGAATGAATAAAGAAGATATGATCCATATATACAATGGAGTGCTATGCCTCCTTCAGAAAGGATGATTATGCAACATTTGTATCAACATGGACGAGTCTGGAGGAGATTATGTTGAGTGAAATAAGTCAAGCAGAGAGGATCAATTATCATATGGTTTCACTTACTTGTGGAACATAAGGAATAACACAGAGGACATTGGGAGATGGAGAGGAGAAGTGAGTTCAGGGAAATCGGAAAGGGAGACAAACCATGAGGGGCTGTAGACTGTGAGAAAGAAACTGAAGGTTTTGGAGGGGAGGGTGGTGGGGGGTTGGGTGAGCCTGGTGGTGGGTATTAAGGAGGGTATGTATTGCATGGAGCATTGGGTGTGGTGCATAAACAATGAATTATGGGTCACTGAAAAAAATAAATTCAATTAAATGAAAAATAAAATTCAAAAGAGGGGCACCTGGGTGGCTCAGTAGGTTAAGCCTTTGCCTTTGGCTCAGGTCATGATACCAGGGTCCTGGGATCGAGCCCCTCATTGGGCTCTACTCAGTGGGGAGGCTGCTTTCCTCCCCCTCCCTACCTCTCTGCCTACTTGTGATCTCTCTCTCTCTCTGTCAAAATAAATAAATAAAATCTTTTTTAAAATATCAAAAGAATAGGGGCGCCTGGGTGGCTCAGTTGGTTGGGCGACTGCCTTCGGCTCAGGTCATGATCCCGGAGTCCTGGGATTGAGTCCCGCACCGGGCTCCCAGCTCCATGGGGAGTCTGCTTCTCCCTCTGACCTTCTCCCCTGTCATTCTCTCTCTCTCTCTCTCAAATAAATAAATAAAATCTTTAAAATAAATAAATAAATAAATAAAATAAAATATCAAAAGAATATATGGCACATGCACTAACATGGATACATCTAATTAACATTAGCGGATTTGCATTTAATCTTTGTGTAAAAAAAGCCTTTTTTTCTGTATACTTTTTTGTAAACAAAGGCTTTATTTACACAAAGATTAAATGCAAATATAGAAAAAAAGTATACAGAAAAGAAAAGGCTTTATTTGGGACGCCTGGGTGGCTCAGTTGGTTAAGCGGCTGCCTTTGGCTCAGTCATGATCCCAGTGTCTTGGGATTGAGTCCCACATCTGGCTCCTTGCTCCGCGGGGAGCCTGCTTCTCCCTCTGCCTCTGCTGCCACTCTGCCTGCCTGTGCTCGCTATCGCTCTCTCTCTCTCTGGCAAATAAATAAATTAAATCTTAAAAAAATTAATAAAAAAAATAAAAGGCTTTATTTACACAAAGATTAAATGCAGACCAAAAAACAAACAAACACATAAAAAAAACACCTCTTATTAAAATCAGTGTAGTGCTTAGTATTGGAAAAAAATGACAAAGTTGTGATATTTTCAATACTGAATATTTTGGAAAATATTTTATGCCACTCTGATAAGTAATACTTTTTTTTATGTATTTCCAAAATTATTACCTAGTAAGAACACTTTTTTATATGGTTACTGGTCATTTGACATTCGAATGATGATTGAATAGTAATACTATTTGCCCAACTTTTTTTTTTTTTTTAATTTATTAATTTATTTTAAAGAGAGAAAGACAGAGAGAGAGGGGTGGAGGGGCAGAGGGAGAAAATCTTAGGAAGACTCCCTTGCCTAGCACTGAGCCCACTGAGGGGCTCAATCCCACAACCCTGAGATCATGACCCAAGCCAAAAGCAAGAATCAGCACTTAACCAACTGAGCTACCCAGGTGTCCCTGCCCAATTTTTTTTAAGACATTTTTTTTTATTGTTTTATGTTAGTCACCATACAATACACCATTATTTTTTGTTGTAGTGTTCCAGGGTTCATTGTTTACATATAACACCCAGTGCTCCCCATGCAATACGTGCCTTCCTTAATACCCACCACCAGGCTCACCCATAACCCTACCCCCCTACCCTTTAAAATCCTCGGTTTGTTTCTTAGAGTCTACAGTCTGTCATATTTCATCTCCTCCTCTGATTCCCCCCCTTTACTTTTCCTTTTCTTCTCTTAATGTCCTTCATGCTATTCCTTATGTTCCATAAGTGAGTGAAACCATATGATAATTGACTTTAAATTGAGATTTGTTTTCCTTTTTGTTGTTATCAGAATTCTTGTATACAAATTAACCTTTTCTTCTGCAACTATTTAGAAAACCTTTTCTTCCCAGTTACATGTTACTAATTCTTTGTTTATATTTATTTTCTGTTTTCCATAAAAACTTTAAAACGTGATTTATTAATCAAATCATAAATGGTTCCAAAGTTTTCATTATGACTAGAAAATTTCTCCCCTTTACAGGATATGTTTCTAAATTTTGTTTAGTTTGAAATTTTTTTTTAATATCCAAATCTCTGATCCATCTGATTTGTATATATATGTGTATATTGTAAACATTCAATTGAATACACACACACATACATGCTTTGGTCAAAACATGTGAAGCTTCACATGTGGTGTACTAGAATGAGAGTTATTGGGGCACCTGGGTGGCTCAGTGGTTTAAAGCCTCTGCCTTTGGCTCAGGTCATGATCCCAGGGTCCTGGGATCAAGCCCCACATCGGGCTCTCTGCTCAGCAGGGAGTCTGCTTCCTCCCCTCTCTCTCTGCCTCCCTCTCTGCCTACTTGTAATCTCTGCCTGTCAAATAAAGAAATAAAAATCTTTAAAAAAAAAAAGAATGAGAGTTATTACCCCTGATCCATGTGATCTTGGTTCTAATCTCATTTTATTCACTGCTTTGTTGTTAAACTTAATGTCATTTTATAATTTCTGGTCTGTTACTTCAGCTGTGAAATGAGCGTTTGAAAAGATTGCATCTAAGATATGTAAGCATTTCCTAGATAGGGACTGAATACTTCAGAAGAGTTTTGACTCAGTTCTGGTAGTTTGTACATGCTGTGTGTAGTCCTGGCCCTGGTCTCTCTTAGAACCTTGAAATCTATAACCTTCTGTGGTTAGAATTTATTCTCACCTCTACAACTAGAAGGAAAATTAGTATATACTTTATCTATATAAGACATATGTATCATTCATTTTTAGACCTTAATTCTTTTGTCTAAGTGGAATATATGACTTCATATCCACAAGCATTGGTGACTTTACTAAGGATGCCACCTGATCTAAATGCATTCAGTCTGGAATGCTTAGCTCCTTAAAACCTGTAGTTTGAATACAGAAGATTAGTTTGAGAAATCAGTTTCATTCTTCTGGTAATTAAACAAGGCAAAAATCTTCATGGATTATGTTTCTTGGGAGTCATATGCAAGTTGTCATGGAAAAGAAGAGAAAATGGTATGGAGTAAGAAGATGATGGAAGAGGTAGAATAAGGGAAGAGGAGATGAATAGACAAGAGTCCCTGTGAGACTAGAGTTATCTTCCGTCTCCTAGGTTTCAGGTTTAGTTGAAGCATGTCTGCTGAACTTACTTTCTTTGGATTCCATGAAAACATTCTGTACCAGGGACACCTGGGTGGCTCAGTTGGTTAAGCGGCTGCCTTCGGCTCAGGTCATGATCCCAGCGTCCTGGGATTGAGTCCTACATCGGGCTACTTGCTCGGCAGGGAGCCTGCTTCTCCCTCTGCCTCTGCCTGCCACTCTGTCTGCCTGTGCTCGCTCTCTCTCTCTCCCTCTCTCTCTGACAAATAAATAAATTAAAAAAAAACCACAACATTCTGTACCATTACTTTCTATAATGTTCTTTATAGGAGTGCTATAGATGTGACTGTGTTCTTCCCAAAATCTATATTGAAGCCCTCCCAGTGTGACAGTATTTGGAGATGGAACCTCTCAGAGATAATTAACCTTTAAAACCTCTCCTTCCAACAAAACAAAACAAAACAAAACAAAAACAAACAAAAAAACAAAAAAAAAACCTATATTTGCAATATGTTTAACAACTAAATATGCAGAATAGTATACATATTATATAATTTTAATAATTTAAAACACTGAAAATCATTTACTACACTTCTATTTTAAAGGTAAGAAAAGTAAAGATCTAAATAGCAAATCTTTTGTTCAAGTTCACATGCCAAGTATATAACAGAATTCAAACCCATGCCTATTTGATTTCACAGATATAAACTTTTCACTGGGACAGGCTGCGGTAAAAATTTTATGAAACACTATTAGAGGATTTTTCAGTTTGGGCTTTTGAAACATCTATATTAAGAATTTGATTTTAGTTACTGGCAAGATTTGATATTAAGATGCAAATAAAGTCAAGATATTTTATGGTGTTTTCCCCCAAAATCTAGATGATATTTACTTTCTGTTTTAGGGGAGATTTCAAATGGAATATGTTATACAAATAGAGTCTGGAAACAGACTCTCTCTTGTACTTTATTCTAATTATCACCTGAAATTATAGCCTTTGAGGTCACAGAATATATTAGTCCTCCTCTTCCTGAACATTCTCACCAATAGCCCATTCTACATTCACCACCGTACAGCCATATGGTGCTGTTCAGTCTTTTATTAAGACTCTTGATTGAGAAGCCTCATGGGACTGTGAACAGCCAAGGAAAGAGAAAAGGATTAGTAGTAATAATAGGAAGATTGGACTAGAAAGGCTGAGTCAGCTGTCTAGGAGCCATAATTTCCTACAATGCCAGCAGCAAGGGAACTAATTACATGGCAGACATTATGGACTCCAGGTACATTTTTCATTTCACCTCAAGTTGAAGTCATCTTCTAAAGAATTTGTTATATAAAACAATGTGTTTGCTGTCAAGATGCACTCAAATATATATATGACAAAAATGTCATACCAAACTCTCCATGTAATAAAAATTCCCAAGGCCATGAAATCATTGCCTCCTCTCCCATTAATAAGAGGATTCATTCTCAATCAGTGCATTACAATATCCTTGTTCACTCTGATGCTTTATAGTACACCAGCAGGTAATTGTGTTTCTCAGTGAGACTTATTTTTTGAACTTTGGAGTATGGTAAAATGTCAAGTTCATGTTGTATAATGCAGCTTTTTTTTCATTTTTAATATTTAAAAATTGTTTTCTCCAAAATATGACAAAATAATAGCACTAATGACTATTAAACTAACACTTTCTCATTCTTTAAGTATTGATTCTTACAAAATGTGAATACAACATTAACGTTAAATTTATTTTGCATTTTAAAGGGATATATTAAGAATCCTCAGTCAACTTAAGGTGTTCAAGGAAGGGGTACCTGGGTGGCTCATATGGTTAAGCATCTGCCTTCAGCTCAGGTCAGGATATCCAGGTCCTGGGATTGAGCATCATGTTGGGCTCCCAGCTCAGCAGGAAGTCTGCTTCTCCTTCTGCCTCTCCCCCTGCCTGTGCTCTCTCCCTCTCTGTCTCTGTCTCTCTCTCAAATGAATAAATAAAATCTTAAAAAAAAAGATGTTCATGGAATATACACTATATACAAAGATCCGAAATAGTCATTATAAGGCAGAGATACTTTTAAAGGACGGTTATAACTTCTGAAGATCTTAATAATGTATTGGGAAAAAGCATATAAAACAATAAAAATAGATAAAAATGAATGAATCAGAAATATGAATATTTTAGTATGTATATAGAACACTAATGGAAGTAAATAAATTGATTTTGGGCTTCCTTTAACATTGATTCCTGTTCATTCCCCACCCTCTTTTTATGAATATCTCTCCTCATCTAGGTAAATTCTTAATTCCATGTCAGTGATCCATCTATCTTCATACTCTTAATGATGGCTCTAGTCTCATGACATGTCTATTTTCACAAATCCTTGGTCCCACTCTTTTCAGCTCTGATAGTTACTTCAAACTGCAATCATTTTACTTAAGGTTCTTCATGAAGGACCTTTTAAAAAAGATCTATATCCAACTACCAACTAGGATTATCACTAGTTAACAATTTTGATTACATTTATAGCATAAGCTAAATGCTAAGATTATAATCGTATAAAAGTTAGGCATTTCTTCCTTTATAAAAAAATACATTCTGGTGACATCAGGGTAAACTTACATATCTCAAATAAATATCCAGAACTTATTAGCCTATTGTGGAAGGGACCAGCTAGTGAATCAGAAAACATGTCTTTCTTTGCCTGGCATAAGAAACAAATTTGCACTTATCAGCACCATCCATTGTTTTTAAATATGGTCCTGTAGCTGAATGGCCACATCAGTGAGTTATAGCCAATAGAATCTGAGTGGAAGTAATATGTACATCTAGCACGGCCAGTGTTACCTCCCATGTATATTTTCCTCTCACCCGCTCTTCCACTGAAAAATCACTATACCTGTGAAAGAGTAGAGTCTTAATAGGAAAGTAACCAGAGATCCAGAATCACTGCTCAGAAGAAATCAATCTGCTGACTAGAAACTTCTTTTGCTCTTTAAGTGAGTAGGAAAATACTTCTACTGACTTAAGCCACAGAAATTACAGAGTTTATGCTTTACTGTTTTGATGTTACTTTAATACAGAAATAGATGATGCAAAACTATAAAAATAACTTCTAACATATGTGACTTTGGTCTCATAATAGAGTAGAGGACCGCTATGAAAAATTCTGGAGGCTAAAGAGATGGAAAATCATTATATGCAGTGACAAACATTTATTAAAACTGTTATATACCATGACTTGGAAGGCAATACACAGAACATACAGCTCTAAGAGATGTAGTTAGATAATGGACATTGGCTTTTGCTCTTACTTTTAGACATGTATAAGAAATCCATGTTCACAGACCAGAACTGGACAGCTTACAAGCAGAAAAAAAAATAGAGTTCAGAAATTTTAGGATATAAACATTTGGAAGAAGAAAGGACCCTACATCAGGTGGTAATTTATGATCTTGAACTGGAAGACATGAGTGCATTAGACTTTACATTGACACCAATGGGTAAGATGTGTTTTTAATATATGATTAGTAAAACCAGTATGTGGTAACCAGAAGAAAATAATTTTTTCCTAGGACATGGGGGAGCCATTGTGTGGAAGATATCTGGAATCTGTCACTTCTTGGAAGATAGAAACACCCATTTTGAAATTAAATGATGATTATCTTTCATTATTACCTTAAGATTTACTTACAGCAACCAACATTAATGCATTGCATACCTCCCACTCTTGCAATTGCCCTCACCTCCCCAAATATGTATGTGTAAATATGTATTATTTGTGTGTGTTTACCTATCATCTTCCTTTTTTTTTTATATTTTATTTATTTATTTAACAGACAGAGATCACAAGTGGGCAGAGAGGCAGGCAGAGAGAGAGAAACAGGATCCCTGCTGAGCAGAGAGCCCAATGAGGGGCTAGATCCCAGGACCTGGAGATCATGACCTGAGCTAAAGGCAGAGGCTTAAACCACCGAGACACCCAGGTGCCCCATCTATCATTTTTCTACTTACATATCTAATTAATTGCACCTACTAACACATTATATTAGAAATCTATATTTCCCATACAATAAGTCTTAATCAGATCTTTAACTCCTTACTTTTTATTAAAAACAAGTGTCATGTCCTTTGTATTTGTTTATTTGGTTGGTTTTTGATATTAAAATTATATTTGTTTTAAAAACTATCCACTCCTCCCACTATCTCAGGCTAAAACTATAGCTAAATGAATTGAATTATTGAGAATTAGAGGAAGTAACTCTTCTCATAGATCTTTCCCTCTCTTTTTTTCTCCTTTCCCCTTTATAGTGAGAAAGAAGTAGAGGAGAGGCAGATACCATTCACCAATAACTGTCTATAGTGAGGATTTTGTAATCCCTTGGCTCATCAGAACTGTGCTGCTTCGTTTCAGTGATGTTGGGCTCAATATGGCATAGCTGTCCAGTAGCTTATAGAGTTTTCTAACAAATAACCTTCTAAGGCACTGGTGCTCCTTTTTGAATTGTCTGTATCTTCTTTCTGATTTGCAACTAGCACCAATATTCTGCATTTTTAATGTGTGTTCTTTTTTGTTTAAGTTGCAGCAGGTCCTAGAAATTTTATAAAAATATGCATAATTAATAATAATAATAGGATAATAGTTACCAATCTACCCATATTGAGAACTTGTTAAGTTCCAAAAACTCTTCTATTTCCATGTGAGACAAAATTTAATTATTATATCATTCCTATGAAACGGTTACTATTTTCCCCCATTTTACAGGTGAGAAAACCAAGAGACTGAAAGAGTTCTCACAAAACTGGTGAAGGAAAATAAAGAATATTTTAAAAACCCAACATCAAACATAAAATAGGAGACATCATCTAAGATGTTTTAGATATTAAAAGGAAAATAAAAATATTTTCAAAAATGTTTATGATTGTAAATATGAATTTTTAAATGAAATAAAGAAATCTATTTACCAAGTTTGACATAATTAGTAGCATTCAATTTTCACATATGTAGATCTAATAGAGCAGTTCAATCTTTATTTTATTTTTTAAATTTTATTTTAATTTTTCAGTGTTCAAAGATTCATTGTTTTATGCACCAATTCCAGTGCTCCGTGCAATATGGGCCCTCCTTAATACCCACCACCAGGCTCACCCATTCCCACACTCCCCCCCGCAAAACCGTCAGTTGGTTTCTCAGAGTCCACAGTCTCTCATGGTTTGTCTCCCCTCTGATTTCCCCCAATTGACTTTTTCTTTCCTTCTCCTAATGTCCTCCATGTTCTTCCTTCTGCTCCACAAGTAGGTGAAACCAAATGATAATTGACCCTCTCTGCTTGACTTATTTCACTCAGCATAATCTCCTCCATACTCGTCCATGTTAATACAAATGCTGCATATTCATCCTTTCTGAGGGAGGCATAATACTCCATTGTATATATGGACCATATTTTTATTCATTCATCTGTTGAAGGACATCTTGGGTTTCCACAGTTTGACGACTGTGGCCATTGCTGCTATGAAGATTGGGGTACAGATGGCCATTCTTTTCACTACATCTGTATCTTTGGGGTAAATACCCAGTAGTGCAACTGCAGGGCCATAGGGTAGCTCTATTTTTAATTTTTTGAGGAATCGCCACACTGTTTTCCAAAGTGGCTGCACCAACTTGCATTCCCACCAACAGTGTAAGAGGGTTCCCCTTTCCCTGCATCCTCTCCAACACTTTGTGTTTACTGTTTTGTTTATTTTGGAAATTCTAACTGGTGTAAGGTGGTATCTCAATGTGGTTTTGATGTGAATCTCCCTGATGAGCTGATGCTGATGAGCATTTTTTCATGTGTCTGTTAGTCATTTGTATGTCTTCTCTGGGGAAGTATCTGTTTATGTCTTCTGCCCATTTTTTGATATAATGATCTGTTTTGTGTGTGTTGAGTTTGAGGAACTCTTTTTTTTTTTTTTTTTTTTTTTTTTTTTTTTTTTTTTTTTTTTAAATTTATTTATTTGTCAGAGAGAGAGGAAGAGAGAGCGAGCGAGCACAGGCAGAGTGGCAGGCAGAGGCAGAGGGAGAAGCAGGCTCCCCGCCGAGCAAAGGAGCCCGATGTGGGACTCGATCCCATGACGCTGGGATCATGACCTGAGCCGAAGGCAGCCGCCCAACCAACTGAGCCACCCAGGCGTCCCATAGGAACTCTTTATAAATATTGCATATCAGCCCTTTTTCTGTAGTGTCTTTTGTGAATATCTTCTCCCATTCCATGGGTTGCCTCTTTGTTTTGTTGACTATTTCCTTTGCTGTGAAGAAGCTTTTGATCTTGATGCAGGCCCAAAAGTTCATTTTCACTTCTGTTTCCTTTGTCTTTGGAGAATATCTTGAAAGAAGTTTCTGTGGCCAATGTCGAAGAGGTCACTGCCTATGTTCTCCTCTAGGATTTGATAGATTCCTGCCTCACATTGAGGTCTTTTATCCATTTCGAGTTTATCTTTGTGTATGGTGTAAGAGAATGGTCAAGTTTCATTCTTCTACACATAGCTGTCCAATTTCCCCAGCACCATTTGTTGAAGAGACTGTCTTTTTTCCACTGGATATTTTTTCCTGCTTTGTTGAAGATTATTTGGCCATAGAGTTCCAGGTCCGTATCTGGGCTCTCTACTCTGATCCACTGGTCTATGTGTCTGTTTCTGTGCCAGTACCTTGCTGTCTTGGTGATCACAGCTTTGTAGTAAAGCTTGAAATTAGGCAACATGATGCCCCCAGTCTTGTTTTTCTTTTTCAACATTTCCTTAGCAATTTGGCCTCTCTTCTGGTTCCATACAAATTTTAGGATTGTTTGTTCCAGCACTTTCAAAGATGCTGGTGGAATTTTGATCAGGATGACATTGAAAGTGTAAATTGCTCTGGGCAGTTTAGACATTTTTACAATGTTTATTCTTCTGATGCATGAGTATGGAATGGTCTTCCATCTTTTTGTGTCTTCTTCAATTTCTTTCATGACTGTTCTGTAGTTCTTCCAGTACAGATCCTTTACCTCTTTGGTTAGATTTATTCCCAGGTATCTTATGGTTCTTGGTGTTATAGTAAATGTAATCAATTCTCTAATTTTCTTTTCTATGTTTTCATTGTTAGTGTATAAGAAAGCAACTGACGTCTGTGCCTTGATTTTGTATCCTGCCACATTACTGAACTGTTGTTTGAGTTCTTATAGTTTGGGGCTGGAACTTTTTGGGTTTTCCATATAAAGGATCATGTCATCTGTGAACAGAGAGAGTTTGACTTCTTCTTTGCCAATTTGAATAACTTTTTTTTGTTGTTGTTGTTGTCTGATTGCTGTTGCTAGGACTTCTAGCACTATGTTCAACAGCAGTTGCAAGGGCAGGGAATCCCAGCTCTGTTCCTGATCTCAAAGGGAAGGCTGTCAGCTTTTCCTCATTGAGAATTATATTCACTCTAGGTTTTGCATAGATAGATTCTATGAAGTTGAGGAATGTTCCCTCTATCCTTATACTTTGAAGAATTTAATAAGGAATGGATGCTGTATTTTGTCAAATGCTTTTTCTCCATCAATTGAGAGGACCATATGGTTCTCTTCTCTTCTCTTCTCTTATTGATTTGTTCTATCACAATAAATGATTTGCAAATATTGAACCACCATTGCATCCCAGGGATAAATCCCACCTGGTCATGGTGGATAATCTTTTTAATGTAGTGTTGGATCCTATTAGCTGGGATATTGTTGAGATCTTGGCATCCATATTTATCAGGGATATTGGTCTGAAATTCTCCTTTTTGGTTGGGCCTTTGTTGGTTTGGGGATCAGGGTAATGCTGGCTTTATAGAAAGGGACTGGAAGTTTTCCTTCTGTTTCTGTTTTTTTTTTTTTTTTAAGATTTATTATTTTATTTTATTTTATTTTATTTATTTATTTATTTTTTTAATTTCTTTTCAACGTAACAGAGTTCATAGTTTTACACCACACCCAGTGCTCCATGCAAT
>PISX010035168.1:0-13216 GCA_004024625.1 Mellivora capensis
AGGGGATAATCTGTTAGAGAGCTAAATGACAGGGAAGTTTTGCATGCTTGTTGGGTTTTGTTTGCTTTTTGGTTTTGGGGTATTTTGTTTGTTTCTCTGTAGGGGAAGGGTTGAAATTGCTGCAGGTCATGACAGAAATATTCTGAACTGTTTGTATGACATTTTCTGGAGCAGAGAATTTGAGTTGACCGAGTGGGCTTATGGTAAAATTATCTTTTTACATCTCTGCCTCTGGCATAATCCTGTTACACCCATATACTTAAATCTTACTGGAGTCTAACTCATGGGGTATCTCTACAACCTTCTTGGCAAGACACAGGTTTTACTGGAAAGACAGAGTAACCGATCAAACTAGCAAAGAAACACTTTATAAACAAAAGGGTTTAAGCAGATGTTTTCCAATTGGTAGTCAACCTCCCTTTAGAGAGATGTGCAGAGATCTGCGAAATGGACAGGTCCGTTATTTGGCATATCTTGCCTAAAAGCACTGAGTCATGCACATACACACTACAGAAATGAGTGCTAAAGTCAACCAGGGAACCATGTTATTAGTAGCAACGAGCCCCAAACTGGAAACAATGCAACTGATACTACAATGGATAAACTGTACAACAGTATGTTTCACACCAATGAAAAAGAAGAACTATGTCTCCTTGCAATGATGTAGATGAATCTCCCAGGCGTGCGACTGAAAAAAAGAAGCCAGGCACAACAGCATACAAGCTGTATAAACTCATTTGTATGAAGTTCAAGGACAGGCAAACTATTCCTTTTTTTTTTTTTAAGATTTTGTTTGGTTATTTGAGAGCAAGAGCGAGATAGCAAGAGACACAGGGAGACTCTGGGAGCATGCAGGGTGGGGTGGGGAATGAGGGAGAAGTGGACTCCCTGCTGAGCACGTAGCCCATGTGGGGCTCAATCCCAGGACCCTGGGATCTTGACCTGAGCCAAAGGCAGAAGATCAACCAACTGAGCCACCCAGGTGGTCCCAGGCAAACTATTCTACATCGATAGAGGTCACAATAGGGCTTGTTTTGGGAAGGAGGTGGAAATTGAGTAAGCTCAGGTACTGGAAATGTTCTATACCTTGATCTAGGTGGTAGTGATATACATGCATTTTTATATGTAAAAATTCATCAAGGTATATACCAAATGTGTGTGTGTGTGTGTGTGTGTTTATGTGATATACTTGAAAATATTCTATGCAGGGCACCTGGGTGGCTCAGTGGGTTAAGCCTCTGCCTTCAGCTCAGGTCATGATCTCAGGGTCCTGGGATGGAGCCCCTCACTGGGCTCCCTGCTCATCAGGGAGTCTGCTTCTCCCTCTGCCCCTCCCCCTGCTCATACTCGCACTCTCTCTCTCTCTCTCTCTCTCTCCTCTGCCTCTCTCAAATAAATAAAATCTTTAAAAAGAATCTTCTATAGAAATACATAACTGTAGATACAGATATAATTTATGTATTTCCATAAAAACAAATTGAAAATGATAATACTGGTCATGATGCAGAATTAGCCAAATTCTCATTAGAAGAAAACATAAAGCAAGTGCTGGGGAGTTGGCCTTCATGTAGATTTTTCTGAAGCTATCTCATCACAGGCGTATCTGAGCAACCCGATCCAGTATCTACACAATAATACTTAGGCCCAGGAGTGACATTCCAATTACCTAACTTGTATTCACCATCATTACTTAATTAGAATGGAAACCTGGACTACTCAGAAGACATTTCAGCTATTCTGACAGAACCGGGCGCTCTGCCCCAACAGCCCCTCTGATGAGATGACGATGATGAACAAATGCACCGAAGAAGATGGAACTCACACCCGGAAATGAAAACTTTCTACAGTTGGCAATGCACCGTTCGACTAACACACTGTGAAATTTCTGCAGTGGGTACAGGCTGTGGACTGAGTCCAGGGTGTAAAGTCTTAACCCCTCTTCTCTGCTTCTGGTGCACCAAGACGTCAAGAGTAAGTCTTTAACTTTTGACTTCTCATATTAAAACAGTAATCTTTGCTTGCACTTGCTCAAGGGTATTTTCTAAGCATGAGTCTGTATCGACTAATACATAGGGAAAGGTTTGCGCTCTTCTCACTAGGCTCTGGGCATGACTGGAGGGTGCGTCAGCTGTGGGTTTCCAACGAGACTCCTGCATGTCTGTAGCTTCTCAAAGGACCTGCATGGTCCTGGGGAATACGGTGGGAGGCTTGGGCTTTCGAAATCATTCTGATGCGAAGAATCACCTGCAAGTCTTCCACTAGACACACTCAAATGTGTCATGACACTTCCTATTTGTCACTATTAAATAATCTCTTCTACTCTGGGAACAGCGGCTCCAGAAAGTTCCTACTTAATCACTTCATGCCCAATAACATATACGTCATACCTATATTCATGGAGTTTTTAAGGTCATCATTCCATTTCCAAGCCTTAAAATTATGACATTTACTTCATGTCAGATAAATGAGAATGTTTATAACCAAAAAACCAGAGGGTAACTTATATTCTAATATCTAAGATTAAATAACCTCATTGTCAAGAAATGTTTCCTGTTTAAACAACCTAATCCTCTAGACTTCATCATGACCAGATTTTTTCTTTTTTCTTTTTTTTTTTTCAACTTATCCTCAAAAATAACTGACCTTGAAATTTCATCAAACCTATTAAAAGGGACGAAGAACTTTGGAAGATGGGATGAAATTTTATTGACCTAGAATGAATTATTGAAGTAATGATAACTTTTAAAAGAAGTTTAATAAGATCAAGCAAAGTATATATATGAGAGATTATGACCTAATAGAACATGTATTCAAACAAGATGGACACAGTGTTGCAAAGTCATATCTCTGCATTTTCAAAAAATAAGCAAAAATGATGAAGTGATCCTTTATGCTCCTCAGAGCCCTATTTTACCAATAGGGTAACTTTCATAGCTAAAAGGGCCTAGAAAATGTGGAAAGTTCAGATAATAGCAATACGATGATTACGGGGTTTGAAAGACGTACATTAGCACTTCCAAGATCGAGGAGTACTTCATAAAATTTATCACTTGTATAAATGTCAAGCAACTGTTTCAGATAATTTAGTTTTGGCCCCAAAGAAAATTTTCTCTCATTCCTCTTTCCAAACAACTAGTAATAAAGTGATTGTATACATTTTACGTTAAAATTTTAGCTTAAAATATTTCATTTAGAGAGGATTATATCTTTTGCTACATTTGGTGATTACAATTTTTCCTAGGAAAAAATATGTGGGTTTTTTTCTTAACCTAAACTAGTACCTGGCTAGAGGCTTCTAATCCATGAATAGGTTAACCCATGAGTAATCAACTCATGTTTAGTAAGATTTAATGGAGTTTGAAGCTGCCTTGGCCCCTCCACCCAATCTAGCAGTCTTTAGACTTTAGCAAGCACCTTTAGCCCATGTGATTGATTAACTAGCTTTGTTTTGTGTATGCATAGATCATGCCCTCTCTCCTAAAAAAGAAAGAGCACTTCTGCACATCATGAAACAGAAACCAGACCTTGTTGTACAACTCTCAAGCACTAAGGACCAGACCCCCCTGCACAACCTCTGAGCCCTGGGATGACATCTGTCGCTGGCACCATGGAGTCTGCATGTAATCAAGAAAAGTTACAGACCACTGTACTCCCTTTACTAATTAACTTCCCTACATCCCTTTAAAAGTCCTTGGGCCAGGCAGAAACCTTTAGGTTGACCTCCAGACAAGTGTCCACCATCGCCCTGGGAGAATAAAGCTCATACTGTTTTCCAATCAAAACTGGTCTCTTGGGGCACCTGGGTGGCTCAGTGGGTTGAGCCTCTGCCTTCGGCTCAGGTCATGATCTCAGGGTCCTGGGATCGAGCCCCTAGTCAGGATCTCCTCTCAGCGGGGAGTCCACTTTTCTCTCACTCCCCCTGCTCAGTGGGGAGCCTGCTCCCCCGCCCCTCTGCCTGCCTCTCTGCCTACTTGTGATCTCTCTCTCTGTCAAATAAATAAAATCTTTAAAAAAAAAAAACAAACCAAAAAACCTGGTCTCTCAAGCAACAGAGCAGCTGAACTTGGGTTTTGGGAACAAGTTCACCTGCAATACTGCATAAAGAATTGAAAATGCATCATAAAACACCACCATTCATCACTTAAAGGATGCTAATGATACTGTTCTGGCATTTTCCCAATGATTATGTAGTCCTCTTTATATGCTTAGTGTATGTTGCGGCCCTTATAAACAAGTTGCATCAATTTAAAGGGTAGGAGGACATGGTCTGGAGTGTTGGTCAAGTTCAAAAGAATCACAGAGGCAGAAGGAACTTTGGTGATCCAGGTAACACTTAATAGGTACCTGAGCTGTGATAAGCAGTACCAATGAGTCTCTATGGCTCTGATCTATTTCACACAATCCTGGAAAGATTTATTTACGTGTAAACCCAATGTGCCCCTCTGTGAGCAAAATCCATTTTGCTCCTGTGCAATCTTCAGAGTATGTAAGTTTGTGGAAACTTTTGTCCTTCATTTTTCAGAACTTTTAAAAATGTGTTTGAGTATAATTTAGGTAACCTTCCTAATCAAGCCCACTCTGTTCTCTCTACTCCAGTACCCATTTTAGTAATTAGTGATTTAGTAGCTAAATTATTCTGTTGTCTTTTACTTAATGATCTTCCAAATCGCTCTCCTCAAGTTCTTTGCAAAATATGAAAAGTTTTGACTGAAAGAAAAATAACTTCACTTCTTTGGTTGGTTATTTAAGAAGAAGAGAGGCCCCACACGTGCATTACGTTCATTTTGAGTCCCGGTTTTTTATGAGACCCCAATTAAGACATATTCTATAATATGTTATAGAATCACATCAAATAATAGTTTGGAGACAATATAATTTAGTACAGAAGGATGTCGTTTCCAGGATCAGACATTATGGATTTGCTTTCTGACTGTACCATTTATTACTTATGAGAATTTGGGCAAGCCCCCTCACCTCTCTGGGTCTCACTGCCTCATCTGTACTGTGTGGGTAATCACAGTGTGGAGAGGATTCGTAAATTAACACATGAAATACTTAGAACAGTGCTGGGCTGCGGTGAGTACACAGTAAGTGGTAGCTATTCACCCTCACGGTCATTGTTGTGCACATAACACAACACACTGACACGCTTAGGCACCCTCAATACCACAGCTGCTCCTACATTCCCTAACTGGAAACAAAGCTTATGTCCAAGTCAGGACAAATGAAACAACAGCCACATATTCCTTCTATTGGCGAAGGTCTGAACCCACAAGTCCCTTCGTACAAACATCAAGTCTCCTTGGATAATTTCCACCACTGCTCATTTTTTCCCAGATGGTTTCATAACATAACACAGGGATTATATAAACATGTACATTCAAGTACTTTTAAAATTCACTCACTCAAGAAACTCTCCCCTCTTTCCCATTTTCCAAAGAAATAATAACACAAAGTGAATGGCCAAAGTCACTAAATATTCGTTTTCCTTATACTTTTCTCACTCACTCTGTCACCATTTCGTTGTAAAGAAGAAGAGCTATTTACTGTGACCAATCAGCCTGCAGGCAGCAGGGTGACTCTGGTGAAACTAAGTCACAAAATGAAACCTCTGACACCAAGTAGCAGTAATTTTCAGTTTTCATTTGTCTACACCGCGAGGTACCAAAGCATGTAATTATTTGTAAAGTATTCAAAATGAAAAGAACAGAAAGAGCTAGTCTAAAATTTAACAGCTGTCCATAGTTTAAATTTGAAAATAAGAGGTGTAGTATGTGTTTCAAATCTTTGTCAACTTGGGATTTGGGGAAACTTCCTTTTCTCCTTGATGCTACTCATGCTCATCTCGTGGTTTCTAAGAGCTCGAGGCCAGCCCTTCCATGCCTCACAGAGTTGTGAAAGCTCCACCAGCCCCACAGAGTCCAGGGTATGGGGTAGGGTACCTGTAGAATTGATGGGACAGAGCTCTAGATTTTATATTCAAAGTATTTAGGAGGGTTTTAAAATCCATATTTTGAAAGATTACTAATGAATACAAAATCCAGACAGCGAGTCTAAAATTCATTTCTGGGGACGCCTGGGTGGCTCAGTTGGTTGAGCCGCAGCCTTTGGCTCAGGTCATGATTCCAGGGTCCTGGGATCGAGTTCCGCATTGGGCTCCTTGCTCGGCAGAGAGCCTGCTTCTCTCTCCGCCTCTGCCTGCTTGTGTGCTTGCACGCGCGCGCTCTCGCTCTCTCTGATAAATAAATAAAATCTTTAAAAAATAAAAAAATAATAAAATTCATTTCTGTTTAAATTCTTTCCCCAACACACACACACAAAAGGGGAAAATGAATCGTTAATATATTTTTAGGGACGCCTGGGTGGCTCAGTTGGTTAAGCGGCTGCCTTCGGCTCAGGTCATGATCCCAGCGTCCTGGGATCGAGTCCCACATCGGGCTCCTTGTTCGGCAGGGAGCCTGCTTCTCCCTCTGCTTCTGCCTGCCACTCTGTCTGCCTGTGCTCGCTCTCTCGCTCTCTCTCTCTGACAAATAAATAAATAAAATTAAAACAAAAAACAAAAAACAATATATTTTTACTGGCTTATCTGAGACCCTATAGATACTTAGAAACAAGTCTTGAACCGAAATCCGTATTATTAAAATCTGTATTGAGAATCAAAAAGGGGGATGGGTGCCTGGGTGGCTCAGTCAGTTAAATGTCAGACTCTTGATTTGGGCTCCGGTCCTGATCTCCAAGGAGCCCCTAGGCCTTGGGCTCTGCCCGCAGTGGGAAGTCTGCTGGGGATTCTTTCTCCCTCCTCCTCCATATATCACCCCCTCCCCCAAATAAGTAAATAAATAAATACCTTAGGAAAAAAAGAATCCAATGAAAATACACCAGCAGACTTGACTACTCTGTGCTGGTGGATTTATGTGTCAACTTGACAAGCCTACGGGATGCCCGGTTCTGGTAAAACACTGCTTCTGGGTGTGCGCGTGAGTTTGCTTCTGGAAGAAATGAGCACTGGATTCAGTAGACGAAGAGACCCACACAGGCAGGATCATCAAATCCACGGAGGGCAAAAACGAGCAAAAAGGAGGAGGAAGGGCCAATTCCCACTCTCTTCCTGAGTCGGGGAATCTGTCCCCTCTTGCTCTTCTACTTGGGAGCTCCTGGTTCTCAAGCCTTTGAGCTCAGATGGGAGTCCGCAGACCACTGGCTCCCCGGGTTCTCCGGCCTTCAGACATGTGAATTACACCACTGGCTTTCCTGGTTTCCAGTCTGCAGATGGCATACTGTGGGATTTCCAGCCTCCATAATCATGTGAGCCAGTTCCCATAATAAATCTCCTTTTATCTCTCTATTTATCTGTATCCTTACGGTTCTGTTTGCCTGGAGAACCCTGACCAGTGTTTACGTATCTGACACTTGCATTACTATGCTTCTCCCCGTGTTCTGGTTACTCACATGATCCCACTACAAGATTTTCTCCAAACACATTTTGAGAAGAAAAGAAAGCAAAAGGTCTTTACTGAATAATTGCTCTACACACACCCACATTCACTTTTTCCATCTTTAAATTAGCAACTGTGGCTTCCAGAAGAAAGTTCCATCTAGAGAGGAAAGGTTAGTTTTCCCAATTAGAAGCCACAGGATAGAACAGAGTAAATTAGCTGGAAAGCGAGAGGAAGCCATTTTATCTTGATACCAGCTAAATCAGTTAATAATTAGTATGTTAGTTAACATACATTAATATACACCCCCCTCAATCCTGCTCAGTAATTAATGTATACTAGGGTTACCTGCTTTTGATAAAATTATCTATAGGGCTTTGACTAAGTAAATATTGCAATAAGTCACAGGAAAAGTCTGTTCCTTTGAGGATATTAAAAAGCGATAGAGATTAATTCCATGATAAATATAGTTACACACAGAAATGCGTGGAGTACTGGAGCAGTCTAATTTTCCCAGGGTCCTTTGCTTTCTCAGGACTCAATAATAAACCAGAGGAGCAAAAGGTCAAGGCAGCATTTGAAAATCTTCCCGTTGCAAACAGCTGGGGCTGAGAACGGGGTGTGTGTGTGCCCAGCAATGCCTATGGTGAAAAATGGCATCGTTTTCTCCTATCTCACATGGCTACGGACAGAAGGATTCTGGCAATGAGGCTAATCACCACCTCTGCTGTCTAACTCAGCCTTTCCAGATCACCTGGCTTTTCCTCTCACCGTTCAGAAATGAAGAAAGTCAGGCCGTTGTCCTGCAGATTTGTCCCTTTATGCAAATCACGTGAGGAAGATGGAAAAGCTTCATTCTCTTTAACTATTTTGTTTTATTTCACACAAAGAAAATGAAATGACCGAACAATTTTTTTTTTGGCTTGGCTTTATTTTGGCCACTGCAATAATTGAAAGTGTAGAACCAATCAGTGACACCTCTGGCTAAAATTTATTTCTGCCGAATATCCCAAAGGAGTGATTTCTGAAGAATAATATGCAGCCTTCAATTTACTTTATCACAGCTGGATATGAAGTTAAATCCCCGGCTGGAATTTAACCACCCAGAGCCAAGCGCCAGATGGCTTATCTGCACCTCAACCCGACAGCTGTGCCCTGAAATGCACAGCTGGTCTTCACATTTGAATGACAATATTTAAATGATAACATTATGTAATGCAGAAAAATGTGTTTGGGTAGCATGGGTCTTGAAAACTAGATTGCACAGTTGCTCTTAATAGTAAATGCGCAGGCTCAACGGCGAATTCACATTCCTTCTATTTGTGTTGATGAGTCTTGGCTGGAGATAAGAGTTTACTGCCACATGGAACCATTCCAGCACCATTCATATCTGCCCATAATGACTCTCCTGGGTACTCCCCATGTTAGATTTCCCTTCACATAAAAATAAGCATAACATAGTTTTCATTGTGAAGCTGGAGACTTTTAAAATTTCGCGATAATTGATAGATAGTGCGTCCTGCCAAGATGGAAGAATTAAAAGGTACTTGGTCGAAAGCAGCTGCTGTAGAAATTCTTCAACAGTTTGGGGATTTTATTATTCATTCCCTAGTTGAGTCACAAATATCACCGGATGACATACATAACGAAATTAACAGCAAAATTCAGCCCCCGAAAACAAAGAAACAAAAAACTGCAGAAAGGGCAACTCTCAAGGAAAATGTGTTTTTGAGTGCATTTCAGACATGAATGAGAAATCTGACATACTTCAAGTGAGTGACGAATGAATGATGTGCAAGGTTTGAACTAATAAAAACACAGAGAGGTAAGTTCTCTATTTTCACAATTTGACCAGGGTTCCCTGTGCTGCTGCCCAAACTTTGATGAATGTATGCACCCCCCCCAGCGACACGAAGAAAACATCTCCTGAATATATATTCAAAGTCATTGTGGACACGAGAAAATCAAGCACTTGTTTAGTAGAAAGGAGACCTGGACAGATTATCTTGCTGCTACTTTTACTTATTTAACTTCTGTAAACTTCAGTTCCTTCCCCGGCAGCAGGGGCCCTCCTCGGAGGACCTGTGCTTGATCTGCTCGGAGACTCAGGAAGGGGGTGTATTCCCGCTGTTCGGTTCCCTGGGGGACCCCAACAACAGCACTCCTGTCCCTCCCCAGAGTTGTGAGTCAACTGACTGTAGAACCCAGGAGGGGCAGAGGCCTGCATATACTTTCAGAATTAAGAAAGGCTAAGGCAGAGGCTGTCCCTTATTTTGAGAGTCCAATGGGCTTCCTGGAATGAAACCTAGAATTGGCCAACTTAGCCAGCCTGGCAGGAACACGCAGGAGCAGAGAACGAGCCCCTGCATGCCTTTCCGGCTCCAGAGGATAAAGGGCCACAGGTGAGCCACCCTCCCCGCCCCGCCAATTTAGTCTCCCGAAATTGATCAGCAACAAAGACTGAGCAGAGTCCAGGAGCAGTGAGGCCAAGGGTTCAGTGAGGCTACTCAACAGATCAAGAAGTAGGAGCAGTAAGGAAAAAGGATCCTCGGAATTTCCCTCACCTTCTGCTCTTCCTCCAGTTGCCTTTGCCGGCCCTGTTTGGTCAGCCAGGCACTGGACTCCTCTTTGGAAGAAGATAATGACACTTTAGCAGGACAGTCTGGCTTCTACTTGCACGAAGCCCCCACCCCTCACCCGGCCCCTAACAGGAGGAATCCTCAGCTTGGGGAGTGTCCTCCTGAGACTACCCTGAGCAAGACAGATGCTGCCCTCATTAGAATCAGAAAGTGTCGGAGCCGTCCAGTCATGAACTCAAGGCCAAGGTCACTCAGTATCCAAAGTCAAAAATGTATTCCTTATCCCATTTCTCATCCTGAGTTATGTCTGGCCACATCGTCCAAAACAGCTTGGTAAGGAACCTCAGTCCTTTCCTCCTCTTACACCGCACAGAAAACCCCTCAGCCAGCCCGCACATTCTTCCTTCATAACCTACAATCTCACCAGTCACCTTCACCATCAGCATCCCATTAGGGCAGACCCAAGCTGCTGTTGTTTTCCTCTGGGGGCTTCCGCTGCCCTTCAGCATCCAGTCTATGGGGTCAGTACTTTAGGGAAGTCCCACCAGAAGAGGGATTTGTTTGTTGGGATCAATCCAGGATCCAAAACGCATAAAAACATTCCTGACACATAAAAAGCAACCAACAAATATTTTTGAAAAGAAGAAAGTGAAGAAGGAAAAGGGGGTAGAAAGGGGTAGGGAAAAGAGGGCAGGAAGGAAGAAGGGCGGGAGACAAGGAGACAGGGCAGGAGGGAGACAATGAGGGGGGATGGGGAGGAAGAGAAGGAGGGAGACAGGGAGAGAGGGAGGGAGGAAGAAGGAAGGAAGACAGGAGAGAAAAAGGAAGGCAAGGCCTGCTGGGGATCCTCAGGCTAAAGCTGCCCCAGGCTGTAAGCTTCTCCTCTCCAGTTTGAGGAACAAATCTGCCTTTAAGCCCAGAATGCTGTAGTCAGCAGTCTGTGAAAAGTGCTGTTGTAATTTATTACAGCCTCCTTATTTTCCAACTCTCCAGTCCTTGACTTCCACTAAAAGGGGCACTCTGCCCAACTAGAATTTCCAGTCTTTCAAACCCTTCCACTTACCAAGTGTTAACTCTCCATCTCTCTCACACACACACACACACACACACACACAATATATATATATATATCTCTCTCTGTTTCTCCCCCAGAGCTCAGGGCTCAGTCTGGACTTTGTCATTATCAGCAATGCCAGTAAATTCCCTATCAAACCAAGTAGACTCCCTCTCCAAATAGGGATCATTCTCACTTTCCACATGGTAATTTAGGTGCCTTAAAATGATACCGGAGGAAGGCAAGATTGCAATAATTAGGATTCACCAATATCAGGCTCTTTGATTTAAAACAGATCTTCATTCACGCTCCCCAATCTTGGTTGTTCAATTACTGCCATCTATATGAGACTTCCCATAATGAATCCTCTAAAATCCCTCACCAGTTTCTCATCACCAATTCCATTTCAAACCTGCTAGAATCTTGGCAGGTGATTTCTACAACTCCTAGAAAAGATCAAGATTATCAGGCGGTAAGTCCCCCATTTTCTTTTAATCTCTTATTCTCAAAAATAACCATCTTTTTATCCCAGAGGGAGAACTGCCCTTTTCCTCTCAATCTCCCACTGAGCACCATAGTCATAATTTTGAGGTTGAATGAGGTGCTTTGATCCTTGAGATCTAAATAAGATTGGCTCGAACTCCATATTTACACTCAGCTGAAGTCCAAAGTCCTTCAAAAAGTTTCTAGAAATTTACAAAGGTCCTGAATTCTCAAGGCTGCCTCAGTAGCAGACCTCTCTCGATGTTATTCTTATTATGTACTACACTGACCCAGAAGTGACATCCGGACTTCAAAACAACAAAGGAAAGAGGGAAAAAAAAGAAAGTGTTGTTGAGTCTCACTGAAAAGGCCAAGTGACATCATTCTGGCCAAGAAGGAAGCAGCTTTCTGGGGACAGGATCTGGGAATGCTTCTGTCCCCCTGCTAAAAAGGGTGGGCTGGGGAAGACAACAGCCCTTCCTCCCACCCCCTGGGTTGAAGGTGGATGTGTCTGGAGCAACAGTGGCTGTCTTGTGACCATAAGGCAACCAATAAGTTATGAGATTTTGGAGCTACTGAACCAATGCCTGCAGTTTTTACACTTACTGTTTTGTGGAAGAAAAAGAAGGAAATCTCTTTTTTTCTAAAACCACCAAGTTTTCTCTTCTTTGATACTGCAAGCACTTACAGCTGCTATGAAGTTTTAGAATCACAGTGATCATAACCCTCAACCTATGAATTGCAGGCTTCAAAGATGTCTGATCCAAGTATTGCCTTTACTTTCCCTCTGGGAAATGGGGCACCTACACCAGCAAGTGCCATCAGGGCTAGAGATGCAGGGATGGGCAAGTCAGTTCACAGTTACTTGACCTGTGCCCAGGAGAAAATGGTAAGGATGGTGGGAGGGCCTGAAGCCCCTTCCTCGGAGTGAGGCCTCCTGTGACCGCACGCCCTCAAACCACCTGACTCCTTGAATTTGCCCTGAATACAGAGACCGGCCAGATCTCTAAATCTGCCCTGACTCTAGGAAACCCAACTATTAGTAACAGACGGACATAACGGCTCGCCCACCTGAGCTGTGCGGGGGTCCCAGGCCCCCACTCTTCACCCTCACCCGTGATCCAACGTGACACTATTTTAATTACTACAGTCTATCGTATAAACTCAGTGTAAGGCTGGACAGATTAATTCTGAAAAAAAAAAATTTTATATATAAAGACCTACTATTTAAAAGGCAGCAGAAAACAATAAATTTTGGTTCGGTCATAAATGAATTTTATACCCCCATTAAAAGTGATGCTGTATGAGCAGTTAGGGGTTCCCTGGGATGCTCAAAGTAGTATATTTGTTGACATGACTGGTGATTACATGGGTGTTCATTTTATGCAAAATTCTTTGAGCTGTATATCTATGTTTTATATGCTGTTCAAGATTTATATTATATTTCACAATATAAAGGTTTAAAATGGTATAAAGAATATTAGTGACATGTGAAAAGGTTAAAGATACCTTGAATAAAAAAGCAGGTTACACAACAATGTATAGAACGTCCAGATTTTTCACCGAACGGATATATCCTACATGTTAAAAGGCAAGTCATCTGTAAAGATTGTGGAAAACATATACTTCTAAAACATTTAAAAATAAATATGAGGTCACATATA
>PISX010035169.1:0-13225 GCA_004024625.1 Mellivora capensis
GGTCTGGATTCTCCACCGGGAAGGGCAAGGTGGTGAGGTAGTCAGACTCCAAGCCTCTCACCAGGAAAAACTCATCTGGCTGCTGGGACCCTGTTTTTATTTGCATCTTCAACTTAGAATTCATTTTGGTGATTAGCATTGTGTGTCTCCCAATGGCTGCAGGGCCCAGAACTGGAAATTTTGAGATTGGTGGGAAGAACACAGTAGACAGACAGGGAAACCAGGGAGGAGGAAGGCGTGTGGCCATGGGGTGAAAAGCTGTGAGAAGAAGCAAGCGATCCAGACCCGACAGCTGCTGGCCCCAGTGCTTTGTAACTAGGTGAACTTGGACAAGTCCTTCAAACCTCAACTCTCTCATCAGCAGAATGGGTTCATTAATGTGTGATGAGGAATAATAAACGCCTTACCTCACTGATTCAGTTCTTATTCAGTGCCCACCCACCTTCACTCCTTTAAAACTCATAAGAACCCCACGAGGCAAGAATTTAAAAAATTTTTTAATTTAAATTCAATTTAGTTAACACGTAGTGTATTATTAGTTTCAGGGGTAGAATTTAGTGATTCATCAGTTGCATATAACACCCCGTGCTCATTACTGCACGTGCCATCAGTAATGCCCGTTACCCACTTACCCCCTTTCCCCATTCTCCTCTCCTCCAGCCACCCTCAGTTAGTTTCCTAGATTAAGAATCTCTTATGGTTTGCCTCCCTCTGTTTTTATCTTATTTTATTTTTCCCATCCCTTCCCCTATGTTCATCTGTTTTGTTAAATTCCACATGAGTGAAATCATATGGTATTTGTCTTTCTCTGACTGACTTATTTCGCTCAGCATTACAATACCCTCCAGTTCCATCCACGTTGTTGCAAATGGCAGAATTTCATTTTTGATGGCTCAGTAATATTCCATTGTGTGTATATGTATATATGTACGTATACATATATGTATATGTATGTGTATGTGTGTGTGTGTGTGTGTGTACACACACTACATCTTCTTTACCTATTCATCTGTTGATGGACATCTGGGCTCTTTCCATAGTTTGCATATTGTGGCCAATGCTGCTCTAAGCATCAGGGTACAAGTGCTCCCTTTGAATCACTAGTTTTGTATCCTTTGAACAAATACCTACTAGTGCAACTGCTGGGTCATAGGGTAGTTCTCTTTTGAACGTCCGGGGAACCTCCACGCTATTTTCCAGAGTGGCTGTACCAGCCTGCATTTCCACCAACGGTGTAAGAGGGTTCTCCTTTCGCCATGAGGCAAGAATTTAACCCCCTTATTCTACTAATGAGGACACTGAGGTAGAGTCACTTTCTCAACCCCATACACTTAGAAAGTGGCAGGGCTGGGATTGGAATCCAGGCAGGCTCCAGAGTCTGGGCTCCTGAATGATCTCGTTGAGCTGATAAAGCAAATAGTCCTAAGCCCACCCCTTACTGCTTCTTGCTTGCTGCCGCCTTCTCTCCTTTAATGCTCATAACATCCTTGGTTATATAACCACCCTCCCAAAGTGACCCCATAGGCGTGCAAGGACTCTTCCCATGGGCGGGAGAGCAGGGGTCCCCATCCTTGCTGGCTCACTGGTTTCAGGCAGGGGACTTGGAAACATGATGCTGCCCAGCTCCACACCAGGGCTTCTCATTTCTTTAGCCTGGGCTGGAGGCCCTGCATGGGGAATTTGTGAAGTGCCCTGGGTGATTCCAATTTGCAGATAGGATCAAGAACCATGGAGTCGAGGGGTTTTGTCTTCTGGTTCTGAACCTTGGCTGCACATTAGAACCATCTGGGAGTTTCTAGATTCTGAGCTCATTGGTTTGAGCGTCATGCATTGAGCTCATTAATGCTTATCAAATCTTACTAGGTGCCAGCCATTGCTCTCACTCATTGAAGCCTTGAGTGACCAGCTTGTCCTGGTTTGCTGGCGGATTTTCCCAAGAGCCAACCAGGAGGCCTGATCACCCGATTTAATCCTTCTCCGAACCCAACATTTCTAACTGACCTCATTCACTTACTTCACAACAAAACTCTGAGGAAGGTTTTACCATGAAACCCATGCGGCAGATGAAGAAACCGAGGCACAGAGAGGATTGGTCACACAGTCAGAATGGCTACAGAGTGCCACCACGACCAGTATGTCATTGTCTCTCAGGACAAGCTGTAAGGTTTGGTTCCACTTCGCAGACGGGGAAAGTGAGTTTCATGGAGGGTAATGATACTCTGCAGTCTACGGCCACTGTGTTAGGTGGGAGGGCTGGTCCTCTGTTGCACGGCTTCTGTTAAGTTGCCAGTGAGGATGACAATACCCTCTTGAAAAGGCTTGAGATTCATAGGCTCTAACGCTCCTTTGCATCTGCAGGCAGATCTTGGGCCTCCCAGCCTCCCCTCCTGCCTATGCAGAGCGTAGACTCCTTTTCCCTGGGGGGCTGCTGGCGCTGTGAGCAGAAAAGGCCAAGATGATTGCTGGCAGTTGGGTGTTGTTCATTTAGAACATCTGTCCTCAAGTCCCCAAGGCCAACTCCATCAAAGGATACACACCTGTGCCAGGCACCGCCAGACACCGGAAACAGCCTCTTTCCTCTGGGGCGAGATCTGGGTGAGGCTGATCAGGCTGCCCAAATGTTACCACACAGGGCAGAGTGATGGGGGACACGCAGGCAGAGAGGCAAGCTTGCACGAAGGATTGTTTTAGCAGAAGCTGGTGATCTGGGGGTAAGTAGGGAGAGAAGCGTGAATTATGAGTGGCCCGGTTTCTCAACTCCAGGCAGCCAGATTTCCTTTCCCTACAGAAGAGGGAGCAATTGAGTGGCTCAGGGAGAGGGCTGTGGGGGCCTTCTGCCCTGTGGCAACTCAGCGGCCTGTTTTGCAGGAAGATTTGCATATTTGAAGCATAGATGCTGGGATTCTCCTAGTAAGCGAGTTGATTCTAAGAGGTACAGGGACACACTTAAAAATGTTCATTGTTGGGACGTCTGGGTGGCTTAGTTGGTTAAGCAGCTGCCTTCGGCTCAGGTCATGATCCCAGCGTCCTGGGATTGAGTCCCACATCGGGCTCCTTGCTCGGCAGGGAGCCTGCCTCTCCCTCTCCCTCTGCCTGCCTCTCTGTCTGCCTGTGCTCACTCTCTCTCTCTCTCTCTGACAAGTAAATAAATAAAATCTTAAAAAAAAATGTTCATTGTTATGTAATTATATTAATATAATTAGAAGGATATGGTAAGGCACTAAAATAGAAGTTCCAGAGGGCTAGGACTTTTGTCGGTTTTGTTCATGGCTATAGACTCAGGATCTGGGTCAGCTTCTGGCCCATGGTTGGTGCCCAGTGAATGAATAAGTGGCTCTCCAAGCACATGTATGGTTTTATCAGAACATGGAATTTGAACTTGGGCTTATAGGATGGTGGGGGGAGGGGCCGATCCAGGTGGGGCTAAGAAGATGAACAAGGCCCACACCAGTATAAGCTCACATCTGTTAAAGCTTCCTATACACAAGGCACTCTGTGAAGCACCTTCACTTGTGATCTAATTAAATCTTCATAACAATCCTCAGAATATCTCCACTTTGCAGATGGGAAAACTGAGGCTCAGAGCAGTGAAGTATCTTGCACAAGGATAGGCTGCAGCCCTGGCTTAGCTGTTTATGAGTCCTGCAGGGATCTTGGGCCCATGCAGAGGTCTGTGGCAGGTGGAGCATGTGTCCCAGCCTTCAGGAGGCCCGCTGCTGCCTCAGCCCCAGTGGTGAGGGCCCGGCGCTCTTTTTGCTCTCGGCCCGCGGGAGCCCGCTAATCGCACACCAGACCTGCTCTCTTTTTAACCCAGCTGCTGTTTTCACAGATTTCCATTTTTAGCTCCCCGGACTGGAACGCAGTGTTCAATGCACTGTAAACCTCAGTGTCAGTTTGATTATAAGAGAGGCGTGTGTGGGCTCCGGCTCTCTAGTTTCTGTGTGTAATAATAACCCTCCGGATCTCTCGCCCCTTTTCTTCCAAGTCCCTCAAAGCATTTCATAGGTAGTGTCCCATTTAAGCTGCCAGTTCCTCAGGGAGGCAGTTGGAGGCTATTACGTGAAACAGCTTTGGCAATATTTCAGTTCTTTTCGTCTGGAAAGGGTTCTAGTCATTGCTGACTTATATTCCCAGCAGAGTAAGGAAAATGCTAAGGGGGATGCTGGTGTTTAATGAATGCCTCCTGTATGCAGCTTATCTTATCAACCCTGGGGAGCGCATCTGTGAATTGTCTATTTTTATGGATGAGAGAAATGGATCAGAGAGGCCAAGTGATTTGCTCAAGGTCACACAGCAAATAATTGGCAGATTATGGATTTAACCCCAGATTTACTTCCAAGGCTTTGGTTTTTCCATTATATCATTAAGTGGGATGTTGTGGAAATAAAGGTGCAGTCAGATCTTAATTCTCTTAGCTCCCACAATAAGCCAGCCCCTGGCCCTTTTCTTAGAGCTTCAAGTGAGGAAGCTGTAGGTTGGAAGGATTATTTTTTATCAGTCACGATCATCTCTCACCTTCTTAAAAATATTGAATGTAGGAAAGCACATGTTTGTTTTCTTCTTCCATCCTCATTCACTCACTCCCTCCCTTCTTCCCTCCCTCCCTCCTTCCCTCATTCATTCATGCATGCAGCAAGCATTTACAGTTCCCTTTTCTTTGAGCATGAATAGAAGGAGATACTGTTCTACTGAGTCTCTTTTCCCCAGGGTCTTGATTTCCGCTAAAACCCCTGCATGATCTGGAACAAGTGACTTCATCTCGCTGAGCCCCAGTGTCCTCATCTGAAGAATGGGGACATAATGATTCTTATTTCAAAGGAGTTATGTGGGGAGCCAACAGCATTTGAGAATCAAGGAGGGGCTCAACTTCCAGGGTGGACATGCAGGCCCTTTTGGGGGATGTGCTTTTGGGACAGAAATATGTGCCTCGTTCAATGTTATGGGCATGGTTTTATGACCATGGTGACCTCTGCTGTTAAGCAGCCAAACTTACTACATCCATGTGCCACACATTGGCTGTTTTGGGGAGGTTGGAAAGCTAAGCTTATTCAAACCAAAAAATAGTGATTGAGCACTTACGTGGTAGAGGGGCTGTGGGGAATTGGATTCAAGTCCCAGCTTTGCCACATGACAGTTGTGTGACTTTGGGACAGCTGATTCACCTCTCTGGACTTCAGTTTCTGCTTCTGTAAGTGGAAAATGATAATGTATACAGCGTTCTTATGAGGTTTAAAAATGGTTTGTAGAAAGCATTTAGCATAGTGCCTGGCACCTAGTGGTGCCCAGTAAATAGATGTTATTACTGATCTTGATGGATGCTGATTGAGATTCTGCAGCATCAAAAAACTTAAAATCCATGGATTAGGTCTTCAGGTATAGCTGGATTCAGGTGCTCTTATGATGTCATGCCCAGGTTCCATTCCAGACACTCTCAGCTCTGCTTTCATTCATGGTGGTCTGGCTCCCAGGAAGTTTCTCCCCTTCTGGTGGCAAGTTGGTCCCCTGTAGTTCAAGATTTATATGCTACCCATAAACCCAATGGAACAAGATCTCCTTTTTCCTTATAGCTATAGCAGAGCCCATGGCCTTGAGTCCTAGTGTATCAACTTGGGTCATGTCCCATCCTGAACCAATCACTGAGGTCATGGTGGACAAAGTAAGTTGATTGACCAGGTCTGGGGCACGTCCCTTGGTCATGCTGAGGGAGTGGGATCATCGGCTTTAGACAAACCACAGGGACTAAGAGTGGGAGAGGGCAGTTCTTCTAAGGAAATGGGTGTTGGACAGGTGTGTTAGGCTGGGTTCTCCTAGGAGCAGACCAGAAATGAGGATTTGTGTGCAAGTAATTGATTAGGAAATACATATGGGAGAAACTGGTAAGGGAGCAGGGGCATCAGGCTAAGGAAAGGTGAGGGTTGCAAGTGAGGGAGTCTAGTGAGGATGTGATTTCAGGTGAAGTTCCAGCATCAGTCAGATCCTGTGAGGAGCTCTGGAGTGTAATTTACACCTCAAGAATATGTCCTACCTTGGGGAATCTGGTTGGCTTAGTCGGTTAAGTGTCTGCCTTCTGCTCGGGTCATGATCCCGGAGTCCTGAGATCAAGCCCTGCATTGGGCTCCCTGCTTAGCGGAGAGCTTGCTGCTCTCTCTGCCCTTCACTCTGCTCATGCTCTCTCTCTCTCAAATAAATAAAATCTTAAAAAAAAAACAACAACGAGTATGTCCTACCTCAAGACACAGGAACTGGCCGTATGCACCTATGAATTGGTCACTGGCAATGGGGCTTCCTTGGGTGTATGAATTCTCAGGGACTCCTGGATCTCCCAATGGGGGACATAGCTCCAGTACTTCAAGACAGTGTTCTGAAGAAGGTCACTGGTGTGAGGCTTTGGCAGCAATGCACACAGAAGCTTGGGGATATAAAAGGGATTCGGGGGGTCTGGTGTCCACTATCGTGGGGATGGTCTAAGCTGTCTATCATGGGAGGAAATAAGGAAGAGTGAAGGAGGGGAGGTAAGGGCAGGAATGGGTGTCAGTGAGAAGATGAGGCAGATGAGAAGTTCTCTTATCCTGGTCCGTGTCAAGAAGGAGAAGCCAAGAAGCAGCCCCTCAGCTCTGCTGTCTTTCCGACACACTGTCAGTGACAGTAGCCATGCTCGCTGTGTCCCTTACCATCCTCAGCAACATGCCCTGAACTCACTGGGCAGAAATGAGCAAGGATCTGATTCAGCAAAGGACATAGGAAGCAGAGAAGCCAGAGAGGTTGTCTCAGTCCCCCACTTGATGGATGAGGTTGGGATGAGGTCGCTGGGCCCAGGGAGCCTGGGGTACCCGCCCATGCCAAGGCTCAACCTCCAGCAGCTGAAGGTCTGGAGGTTCAGAAGTCCCTTGGGCTCATTTAGCTTTTCACTGTCTCCTTCCTACCCACCTCTCACCCCTCCAAAGACCTCTCTGTGTATCAGAAGCAGCTCCCCCCCTCACTGCACTAGCATTCAGCTGTCACCTTCTTCCCCAAGCCATCTGGCACTGGAGCTTTCTGCAGAAGGAGCTGAGAGGCAGTGAGGGAGAAGTAAGTGGATGTGCCAGGCCAAGTCAGCAGCTCCATCCTCAGGGTCATGGCCACTGCTCTGCTAATTACTTTGATGGTGATGAGCTGGTTCAGGCTGGGAATGACAAAGAGAGCCGTTTATTGAGCAGTTGCTATGTGCCAGGGTCTGTGCTAAGTGCCCCACAGCATGATCTCCTGTCATCACATCCAGTAGCCATAGCAACTGGCAATCAGGACTCTCCTGGTTGTGAATAATAGAAACCCAGGCCAATCTGGCTCAAGGGGAAAAGAGACTTTGGCTCACAAAATGGCAGAGTTGAGAGGAATTAGGCATAGCTGGATCTAGGAGTTTAAATGTCACCAGTCTCTTTCCATCATTGCACTGTGCCTTCTTCCATGCTGGCTTTGCTGTCAGACAGCTCCTGTGTTCTCTGCCATTCAGTGATGGCAAGTTGGCCTCCAGCAGTGATGTGGGTGCCAGTCACCAGCTCAGCAAACCCACTGGGAAGAGTGGGTCTCTTTTCCAGTGGTTCATACCATAATGGTGTCTCATTGGACCAACTTGGGTCTTACGTTAATTTCTGACCCAATCACTGTGGCTGGTGGTAGACTACCCTGATGGACCCATTCCCATTTCCTCAATGTGACAGTGTGCATCTCAGAGTGATGACCTCAGCCATGAAAGGGGGACAATAGTGTCTATCTGCGGTGTGCGGAAGCCCTCAGCACAGCGCTGGGCCCACAGTAGACTCCCAGTAGGTGGTGGCAGGGGCATATTAGTGCATTGACTCTGCATAAGGAAGTGAATACTGCATAAGGAAATAAGCCAGGCACTAAGAAAAGAAAAATTCAACCCAGAGCAGAGAGGGGAGGCCCAAGGAAATGGCTCAGCTGATGCAGTGCCAGGACCTCATGAAAAGCAATGCATCGGAAATGCTTTGGTTACTCGAGTGAAAAAATCAAATTAAACTTTGCATCCGGGAGTAGGGCTGCTGTAGCCAGGAAACAATGTCAGCTTCGCTGAAAAGGGCCCTGGCTCTTTTAGCCCGAGGAAAGCCAGGAACTGCTGGAGAGCCAGCCTGTTACCTTCTCCTGGGGCTGGTCTCTCTCCAGGACGAGGTATTTCAACATCTCAGGTGGTTCCCTGAGAGTAGCTGTCCTTGCTCCCTCTCTGGGTGAAGCCCCCCACTTCTCCCAGAAGGAGGCTTTGTTTATACCAGGCTTCCCTCACTCCCCAGAGAAAGCCAGGAGGGATGGAGAAGGAGGGAGTCGCAAGAAAACAGGAAAGGAAGGCTGAGGTTTTTGTTTTTTGTTTTTTAAGGTTTTATTTATTTGAGAGAGAGAGAGAGAGAGAGAACACAAGCAGAGGGAGGTGCAGAGGGAAAGGGGGAAGCAGGTTCCCAGCTGAGCAGAGAGCCTGATGTGGGGCTGGATCCCAGGACCCTGAGATCATGACCTGAGCTGAAGGCAGACGCTTCACCAACTGAGCCACCCAGGCTCCCAGGACTGTGATTAAAAAAATGAAAATAAAAATTGGGGGCTGCAGGATCCTTTGGTCAAATGGAATCTTACTATGAGCTCTAACATGGAGAGTGGATCTGTCAAGGAGAGCCTTAGTGTAAACACTCTGGATAGCATTTTTGCAATATTTAGTAAAGTCAATAAACATGGGCACATTCTTTGACCCAACAATTCCACTTGTTGGTATATCCCTAGAGAACCAGTTCTCCAGCTTCATTGGGCTGATGGAGCACTGGGGACCTTTTTAAAATACAGATTCTGACTCAGTAGGTCCTGTAGGGGCCTGAGATTCTGTATTTCTGGCTAGCTCCCCGGTGATGCTTGGACCACAGTTTGACTAGCATGGCCCGAGGGAACTGTTTCCTAAATTTCTTTGGGCTCTGACTGCCAGTAAGAAATAAATTCTAGATGGCAACCCACAATGCACTTATCTATAATTGAAACAAAAGTTTTATGAAGCAATACTCACTCTTGCTATATGATGCACTCCTAGTCTTTTCGCTTTTCTTTTGTCAACAACAACAAAAAAACCCAAAAAACCCCCCACAGCATTGACCACAAAGCCACTGAAATGATTTCATTATTCACCAGCCAGTCTCACGCCACACTTTGAGAAACAGAACCCTAGAGAAATTCTTACACATGCAGACCCGGAAACAGGAAGCCTCGCTGATGCATTGTTTGTAATAACAACCACAAAAAATTGGAAACAAAACAAAACAACCCGAAAGTTCTATCCACAGGAGACTGTATCAGGACATTTGTGATAATATGCACAGAGTGGAACCGTGAATGCAAGTGGATTTGAACCACATGCATCAGCAATTATCTCAAAACCGAAAGTCCAGTAAGAATACAAACTGAAGAAGGACACAGGTTCTCGGATACCATTTTTATGCAGTTTAGAAACAGGCAAAAGAATTCTATTTGTTACTTAGGAATTCATACATATGTAGTAAAGGTATAAAAGCTCATAAGGGAATGATTAACACCAAATTCAGGAGAGTGATTGCCTCTTGGGGGAGAGAGGCGGGCAGGGATGGGGCTGCCTTTGGGGCTTCATTAGTCTATGTAAAGCTTCATTTCCCAAGATGGGTGATGAGTCCTTGGTGCTCATTATATTAGTCTCTCCTTTTTTTTTTTTTTTTAAATAGGCTTGAGGCATTCCGTAATAATTAAAATTTTTAAAAAGAAAGAAAAAGAAAAGGAAGGTGGGGGGTGCTTGAGTTTAAATTTGTAGGGGGTTGTATTAGTTTCCTGGGGCTTCCATAACAAATTATTTAAAACTCGGTGACTTAAAACCACATGAATTTATTCTTGCACAGTTCTGAAGGCCAGAAGTCTGAAACCAAGGTGTCTGTAGGCTTTGTTCTCTCTGGAGGCTCTGAGGGAGAATATGTTCTCTGCCCCTCTCCTAGCTCTTGATAACCACTGGCAACCCTTGGCATGCCTTCGGTGTGGGGCTTCCATATTGCCCTGTCTGCCTCTGCCTTCACATGGCCTTCTCTCTGTGCTTCATATTTCCTCCTCCTTTCTCTCTCTCTCTTTAAAAAAGATTTATTTATTTATTTGAGAGAGAGAGAGAGAGCACGCGGGCGCATGTACATGCACGTGTGTGGGCAAAGGGCAGACGGTAGGACAGAGAATCTCAAGCAGACTCCCCGTTGAGCATGGGAGCCAGACTTGGGGCTCATTCCCAGGACCCTGAGGTCACCACCTGAGCTGAAGCCAAGAGTGCCGGACGCTTAACCGACTGAGCCACCCAGGCGCCCCCCTTCTCCTTTCTCATATAAGAGTACCAGTCATTGGACTTAGGGTTCACTGTGAATGTAGGATGATCTCATCTAGAGATCGTTAACTCAATTATTTCTGCAAAGACCCTACTTTCCAAATAAATTCACAGGTATCGGGGCTAGGACTTGGGCATATCTTTTAGGGGGCCAGATTCAACCCATTATACGGATGTAAGGCCCTGCCCATTCAGCCCTTTCCCCTTGAGATTATTATTATGATGATATTGCTTATTGCAGAGCTTTTCAATCTTAACACTGTTAACATTTGGGTTAGAAAAGCCCTGGGGGGCTTTTTTGTGCCTTGAGGGATGTTGAGTAGCATCCTTGACCTCTGTCCATTAGGTGCCAGTTGTAGCTCCAGACATTGCTTAATGTTTCCTGGGGGTAAAGGTGTAAGGTAAAACACAGGGCCCCAGTTAAATATGAATTTCAGATAAACAATAAGGTTTAGTATAAGTATATCCCAAACGTTGCATGGGACATACTTATGTTAAAAGATTATTACTCTTGGGGCACCTGGGTGGCTGAATTGGTTAAACATCTGACTCTTGATTTCGGTTCAGGTCGTGATCTGAGGGTCATGAGATGGAGTCCCTCATCAGGCTCTGCACTCAGCAGGGAGTCTGTTTAACATTCTCTCTTCTGTCTCCTTCTGCCCCACCCCCAATTATTATTGCTTTTACTGGGTATCCTGTTCTACCTCCACCCCACACCCCCACCACCAAATCAGGCAACACGACCTAGGGAGAAAAATTACCCCTGGTTTAGAACAACTAATTGAGGACTGGCATTACAAATTCACACTCATCGAGTGCTTCTCTGTGCCCACCACTTTGCTAAGCCATGTTCATGAATTGCATTTACTCCTTGAAACAACCCTGAGAAATAGGTGTCATAATGCCCCCCCCAGCAAAGAAATAGAGGGATTCGTTTTTTTTTTTTTAAGATTTTATTTATTTATTTGACAGACAGAGATCACAAGTAGGCAGAGAGGCAGGCACAGGGAGAGGGGGAAGCAGGCTCCCTGCTGAGCAGAGAGCCCAATATGGGGCTCGATCCTAGGACCCTGAGATCATGACCTGAGCCGAAGGCAGAGGCTTAACCCACTGAGCCACCCAGGCACCCCAAGGGGTTCAGTTTTTGAGCCCAGATCTCTGTTTTCATGGGCACGGTAAGTTCAGTAGGAGGCTGGCGGCTTGGCAGATTGTGAACGCCTCATTTGCTTAGGGGAAACCGGTGCTGATGTCTGGACCATCCTGGTGACGGAGCTGGGTTCAGGAGAACAAGACGGGCAGAGCAGGCGGGCCTGAGGAGAAGATGGCAGGCTACAGGAGGATGGGCTGTTACGGATGATCCTGGGATGTGGGGTCATTGGCCATAGGGAGAAGCCACTGAGCAGCAGACTGCCATCAGACTATCCCAGTAGCTGGCAGACCTGGGCTTGAATGTTGGTTTCACCCCCAGGCGTGGCCTTGAGTAGATGCTGTGGTGACATTTATTCTGTGCTTGGTGGATGCTGGGTCCTGCTCCTAGTGCTGGCCGTACATGATCTCATTTAACCCTCAAATGACTCTCTTAGGGCAGGTCTTCTCACGGATGAGGAGCTGCGGCTTAAGACAGATGATGAAGGGCGCCTGGGTGGCTCAGTGGGTCAAAGCCTCTGCCTTTGGCTCAGGTCATGATCTCAGGGTCCTAGGATTGAGCCCCGCATCGGGCTCTCTGCTTCGCAGGGAGCCTGCTTCCCTTCCTCTCTCTCTGCCTGCCTCTCTGCCTACTTGTGATCTCTGTCCGTCAAATAAAAAAATAAAATCTTAAAAAAAAAAAAAAGACAGATGATGAAGTGTGCCCCACGTCATGAACTAGTGAGGGGCAGAGCTGGGACTTCCGGGGCGGGGCGGGGGCAGCTGGACTCCAGTGGTCTTCCATTAATATCTCAGCTTCCTCCTCTCTCCAGTGGAGATCCCGTTCCCAGCTTCTTAGGGTTGATTTTAGGATGAAATGAGTTAGTGGGCCTAAAGCACTTAGTTAGCATAGGGCCTGGCACACAGTAACTAGCCTGATTGTTATAAAGGCAGGGGAGTGAGGCCTGAAGCAGGGGTCCCCTCCTGTCCACCTCACAGGCTCTGTGTGTTTACTGGGGATTGTGTCTCACTCATGTACGTTTGTTTCATCCTAAAAACAACGTGCAGTGAGCACTTTCTATGTGCCAGGCACTGTTGAAGGCCTTAAGTATGCAGCTAGGACTAAGACCCAATTTTTGTCCTTAGAGTCAAGCATTTCCCCAGCAAGCCCAGAGCCCATAGTCGGCTCTCAAGAAATGGCTGTTAAATTGCACTACTGGGTATTTACCCTAAAGATACAAACGTAGTGATCCGAAGGGGCACGTGCACCCGAATGTTTATAGCAGCAATGTCCACAATAGCCAAACTATGGAAAGAGCCTAGATGTCCATCAACAGATGAATTGATAAAGAAGATGTGGTATATATACACGATGGAATACTATGCAGCCATCAAGAGAAATGAAATCTTGCCATTTGCGACGACGTGGATGGAACTAGAGGGTATCATGCTTAGTGAAATAAGTCAATCGGAGAAAGACAACTATCATATGATCTCCCTGATATGAGGAAGTGGAGATGCAACATGGGGGACTAGGGGGGTAGGAAAAGAAGAAAAGAAACAAGATGGGATCGGGAGGGAGACAAACCATAAGTGACTCTTAATCTCACAAAACAAACTGAGGGTTGCTGTGGGGAGGGGGATGAAGAGAGAGGGGGGTGGGGTAATGGACATTGGGGAGGGTATGTGCTATGGTTAGTGCTGTGAAGTGTGTAAACCTAGAGATTCACAGACATGTACCCC